>BTHU01000007.1:43221159-43443659 GCA_036184795.1 Tokudaia tokunoshimensis
CACCTATCCACCTGCCCATGGCTGCCGTAAGCTGGCCCATCCAGAATCCATCTAGATTAATGGTGGTGCTCTTCCATTCAAAAGACACCCACAAAATCCAAAATTTCATTTTTCTACCAGCATCAGGTAAAGATGGGGGATTATAAGGGGATCATCATGGCAATTCCAAAAGAACTAACGAAGTTCTTACAGTAGTCCTAAAGGAAAGAGGGATGTTTGAAATGACACACAATTCAGGATAGTGTCTTAAAGAGGTTCAGAAAATTGCTAGAATACACAGATTTAAAAACATTAAATGGGGACTGGAGATATGGCTCAGCAGTTAAGAGCACTGACTAGCATTGACTGATTTTCCAGAGGTCCTGAGTTCAATTCCCAGCAACCACATGGTGGCTCACAACCATCTGTAGTGGGATCTGATGTGTGCCTTCTTTCCACTGGGAGAGAGCTGGTCTCTCAGGAGTGCTGACACACCTGAGAGCACAGGAAAGACCACCAATTCTGCTCAAATTTCTGACCCAAGATGACCCACCCAGAGTCATCAGGACACAGGAGCCAAAGAACAGCTGCAGACAGGATCTTTCCAGTTTCCATCTGCACCCCAAAGCTGACCCTGTGCCACAGCTCTCCATACCCAAATTCTTCCTGGAAAGATCTGGTCTCCCAGGAGTACTGACACACAGGCTTACAGGAGGGACAAGCCACAGTCAGAGACAGCAAGATCAGCTAACACCAGAGATAACCAGATGGCAAGAGGCAAGCACAAGAACATAAGCAACAGGAACCAAGGTTACTTGGCATCATCAGAATTCAGTTCTCCCACTACATCAAATCCTGGATATTCCAACACACCTGAAAAGCAAGACTCTGACTTAAAATCACATCTCATGATGATGATAGAGGACTTTAAGAAGGACATAAATAACTCTCTTAAAGAAATACAAGAGAACACTTGTAAAAAGGTAAACCTTAAAGAAGAAACACAAATATGCCTTAAAGAATTACAGGAAAACACAACCAAACAGGTGAAGGAACTGAACAAAACCATCCAGGATCTAAAAGTGGAAATAGAAACAATAAAGAAATCTCAAAGGTAGACAACCCTGGAGATAGAAAACCTAAAAAAGAGATCAGGAATCATAGAGCAAGCATCACCAACAGAATACAAGAGATATAAGAGAGAAGAATTGCAGGTGCAGAAGATATCATAGAAAACATTGACACAACAGTCAAAGAAAATGCAAAATGCAAAAAGTTCCTGACCCAAAACATCCAGGAAATCCAGGACACAATGAGAAGATCAAACCTAAGGATAATAGGTATAGAAGAGAGTGAAGATTCCCAACTTAAAGGGTCAGTAAATATCTTCAATAAAATTATAGAAGAAAAGTTCCCTAACCTAAAAAAAGAGATGCCCATGAGCATACAAGAACCCTACAGAACTCCAAATATATTGAACCAGAAAAGAAATTCCTCCCGTCACATAATAGTCAAAACACCAAATGCACAAAACAAAGAAAGAATATTAAGAGCAGTAAGGGGAAAAGGTCAAGTAACATAAAGAGGCAGACCTATCAGAATTACACCAGACTTCTCAGCAGAGACTATGATAACGAGAAGATACTGAGCAGATCTCGTACAGATCCCAAGAGAACACAAATGCCAGCCCAGGCTACACACCCAGAAAAACTCGCAATTACCATAGAGGGGGAAACCAAGATGTTCCATGACAAAACCAAATTTACACAATATCTCTCCACAACCCGAGCCCTACAATGGATAATAGATGGAAAACTCCAACACAAGGAGGGAAACTACACCCTAGAAAAAGCAAGAAAGTAATCTTCTTTCCACAAACCCAAAAGAAGATAACCACACAAGCATAATTCCACCTCTAGCAACAAAAATAACAGGAGGCAACAATCACTATTCCTTATTATCTCTTAACATCAATGGACTCAATTCCGCAATAAAAGACGTTAACAGACTAGATATCCAATACATACAGAGAACTCAAGAAGTTAGACTCCAGAGAACCAAATAACCCTTTTAAAAAATGGGGAACAGAGCTAAACAGAGAATTCTCAAAAGAGGAAACTCGAATGGTCGAGAAACACCTAAAGAAATAAATGTTCAGCATCCTTAGTCATTAGGAAAATGCAAATCAAAACAACCCTGAGATTCTACTTCATACCAGTCTGAATGGCTAAAATCAAAAACTCAGGTGACAGCAGATGCTGGTGAGGATGTGAGAAAAAGTAACACTCCTCCATTGTTGGTGGGATTGCAAGCTGGTATAACCACTCTGGAAATCAGTCTGGTGGTTCCTCAGAAAACTGGACATAGTACTACCTGAGGACCCAACTATACCACTCCTAGGCATTATCCAGAAGATTCTCCAACATGTAATAAGGACACATGCTCCACTATGTTCACAGAAGCCATATTTATAATAACCAGAAGCTGGAAACAACCCAGATGTCCTTCAACAGTAGAATGGATACAGAAAATGTAGTACATGTACACAATGGAGTACTACTCAGCTATTAAAAACAATGACTTCACAAAATTCACAGGCAAATGGATGGATCTAGAAAATATCCTGAGTGAGGTAACTCAGTCATAAAAGAACACACATGGTATGTACTCACTGATAAGTGGATATTAGGCAAAGAGCGTGGAATACCCATGATACAACTCACGTACCACATGAAGCTCAAGAGGAAGGAAGACTAAATAGTGGATGCTTCAGTACTACTTAGAAGGTGGAACAATATCATCAAGGGAAGTAGAGAGTGGGAGGGAGTTGGAATGAACAGAGGAGGGAGAGGGGGAAAAGGCAGAATCAGGTATGGGAGGAGATGGAGAAGATGCACAGAGGGTCAGGAAATTGAACAGAGGTGTGTAGCAATGGGGGATGGAGAACTGGGGGTAGCAACCAGAATGTCCCAAATGCCAGAAAAACAAGAACCTCCCAAGACCCCACGGAGATGACATTAGCTGAAATACCCCACAAAAAGGAGGGAGAACATGTTGAGATCATATCCAGAGGTTAGGCATGACTCCCCCTCCTTTCCCACCCCACCCCTGTTGAGGGTTGAGGCCACCCACCCATCTCCAAAATTTTAACCCAGAATTGCTCCTGTCTAAAGGAAATATAGGGACAAAGAGTAGAGCAGAGACTGAAGGAAAGGTCATCCAGAGACTGCCCCACCTGGGGATCCATTCCACATGCAGACACCAAACCCAGACAGTATTACTGATGCCAAGAAATGCTTGCTGACAGGAGCCTGATAGAGCTGTCTCCTGAGAGGCTCTGCCAGATCCTGATCAATACAGATGTGGATGCTCACAACCAAGGAGCACAGGGACCCCAATGGAGGAGTTAGGGGAAGGACAGAAAGAGCTGAAGGGGCCTTCTCTGGCATCAATGCGAGGGGATGCTCTTGGTTCTGTGAAGGCTTGATGCCCCAGTGTAGAGGAATGCTAGGGCGTTGAAGCAGGAGTGGGTGGGTGGGTAGAGGAACACCCTCACAGACGCAGGGTAAGGGGGGATGGGATGGGGGTTTGCAGAGGGGAAACCAGGAAAGGGGATAGCATTTGGAATGTAAACAAATAACATATCTAATTTTAAAAAATGAACAATTAAATGAAATCTGTTAAAAGCCGCCTGGATGTTCTAGAGATAACAAGAATTTCGGATCCATTTGTTGAAACGAAATACGAAGCAGCAGGAATGTCTCTCCAATAGTCTCAACAACAGACTCAATGAAGAGCAAAGAGGTAGAACATTTGAAATTATCCAATTTTAGAAGCAAAAGTAAAATGGAATGAGAAGGAATACAGAAACTATGAGGATAATGAGAAACCACCAAGAGACCTAATCTCTATGCTCCAGGGTCTCTGCTACAGTGTGTGTGTTTGCCTTGCCTTGTCTTTGCTACAATGTATTTGCCTCAGCTCATCTTTGCTACATTGTGTCTGCCTCACCTCCTTTGGCGTCTGAAGGACAGAGGTAGCCTGCTACAGAAGCCAGCACAATAGAGGTTAGTGCAGGGTAGACAGACTCAAGGGCACGCACACAGGGTAGTGATAAGAACCTACGGGAACCACCTACAAAGTCAGACTTCACCTTGCCTACATGGACACACAAAAAAGCAAAGGCACTATTCAAGACTCCCTAAGGTCTTTCTCTTCTTTTTCCTTCTCCTCCTCCTCTTGGGTCTCTCTTAATTTATAAAGTAAATAAATAAATTATAGGAGCTGGAGATGAAACTCAGAAAGTTGTGTTTGCCTAGCATGCTTGCCACCTTGGGTTCAATCCCTGGTACAACACAAACTGAGTGTGGTACAGCAGGCTCATAAACACAGCACAGGGACCACGAAGCAGGAGAAACTGGAGTTAGTTCAGTGTCACCCTTGGTACATAGTAAGCTTGAGGCCAGCCTGTCTGAAAGAAGAAAAGCAGAAAAGAAAAACAACCAAATAAATAGAAAAGTAAACAAATAACAGTGTGTATTCCCCCTCTGAAAATGGATGTTGTAAAGAGAAGCAAGAATGCCTTACATAGGATCTTGGAAAATTTGTCAGAATAACCGGTCCATTTGAAAAGGATAAGGACCACACAAATCTCTTAACAGCTTTCCTGGACCACCTTGGTTTTCTGCATCATTTTAAAAGACTTCACATCTGCTCCATCTCTAAGTGGAATCCTTCATCCACCACTCCACTCCATTCATCCTTCTTCCAACTGAGCTCTCCCGTGTATTCACACTTCTTCCCACCTTCATATGACGTACTGGGGGTGGTGTGCAGTGAGCTGCATGTCTATTTGCTCAAACAACTGCACGCATGAAGTCTTAGTCTGCCTCACTGAACCTGTCATTGACTGGTTCCCAGACACATGTGTTGTGTTGAGTGGGTACTCTGACCCATATAAAGGAAATAATCAGAAAATGGGTAGCTGTTGATTTCTTCACAGATTTGTGTTTTGTCTTGTTTTGCTCTTGCTGCTAATATAAAGTTTCGGGTAGTGCCTAGAGGGGAAAGGACCTAGCTTTTGTAAAATGTTAGTATGCCTTGTGATCCGTATTAAAACTCTGAGATTGGTACCAGGGAAACTGGTGGTAACCCCAGAATATCTCTATTTCTTCCCTAGAGTCCTTTGTCTTTTTCCTTGGGGCATAAATAAAAGCCTTGGGCAAAGAGAACCAGGAACCCCACTGCCTGTGTGTAGGGAAAAGACCCCCTCCTATGTAATTGGATGTTAAAAAAAATTCTCTTTTAGTAAAGCACAGGATTGTGGCTGAAGTTCAGCCACATACCTAGTCTAAGCTGAATTTGGGTATAGTCCTAATAATTACAGTTACTCTTTAGAGAAAGAGCCCAAGAGGTTTACCTGGAGATTCATTCCAGATGTACGCAGGTATGTGAGGAGCTCGGGAATGAAGATGTAAACCGGACGAGGCCAGTTTGTGCCCCACCACCTTCCCTGCAATTGTTCGAATGAATGCTAGGAGATGCTCCCCCAGCCATCTAACAAACACCAGATGCCTGACCAGCATTACAGGCTAGAGTGTTAAGAAGGGGGGCAGAACCCCAAATAGGAATGCCTTTGCAATTATCAATCTGCTATGAATTGTAATCAAACAGAAACAATTCTCTTTAGTGGGTCATTCCTGGGGTAGACCCTTGTATGGCCCCCACACACATGCTTTCTCTCCTGGCAGTGTGCTTGGCTTAGCAACCTTGGGAAGGATACTCAACCCCTGTCTGTCATCAGGAAAGATGACAGGACCAGCATTCCCAGAAACTGGATGTTTTTGTCATACACATTTCCAGCGTCACCTGTATTCTTCCTCCTTTCCATTTAAGTTCAGATGTGGCTTACTTTTTTATCCCATAGCAACCAAAATTAGAAGTATTCAAGAAACCCACTGGGAGGGGTCACTTCTGCATTCTTTTATATCCGTCTCACACAGGGCACCCGTGTATCCAGGCCAGCAGTGACAAATACAGCTGTCAGCAGTGTCTTCACATGCTATGTCATGGTGACAAGGTTTTGACCAACAAAGAGGCATCAAGGTCTCACAGGGTGTCCCCATGAATCTGATACCCTTGCAGACACAATGGTAATTGTTTCCTCTGTCCACACATAGACCTCCATGGAGACATGGCTGATGCGAGGGGAGTGTGCCAAGCTGTCCTCACAGGATCTATACGGACACATTGCATGGCAACTCCATCACCTCCCTTGGAGCCTCAGGCTATGGTTGCATCTGTCAGTCTGGATTTGAAGACAGGAGCCTAGTGTCACTGTCCTCTGAGAGGTTCTACCCAGCAGCTGACTGAAACAGATGGAGAGACCTCCAACCAAACATCAAACAGAGCTCCAGGAAGTCTTGAGGAAGAGTTGGAGGAAGGACTGAGGAACCTGGAGGGGATAGGAACTCCTCAAGGAGACCAACAGAGCCAACTAACCTGGACCTTGGGGGCTCCCAGACACTGAACCACCAACCAAAGAACATACATGGGCTGAATCTATGCCTCCCCACACATATGTACCAGATATGTGGCTTGGTCTTCATGTGGGTCCCTGCATAATCACACCAAGAATAACTAGTCAACTACATTAGAACATGTCTAGGGGACAGTCTTTGTGGTCTCATAAGCCTGAGCTCCAGTTGTGACTGGCCATGTATGATTAGGGATATAACATGTCTGATTAGGTATATAACATGTGCTTGCTCTGAGTTTTAGTGGAACATCTTTAAGAAGACCACACATTTCTGACCCTGACCAGAGGCAATGAGGCAGATGGTTGACTTATAAAACTTATTTAACGTGTGATTCAGTTAAGGTGAATACACATTCCTGAGAAACAAAACCTCAAGCAGCTGCAACCCAATGCTGACAATTCTTTTGAGCTAAGAAGACACAGAGCCTTTCTTCGTTCGCATCGTACTTACCCCCATTTCTACGCCTTCGCCCTGTCGTGACCTCTGAGGAAGCAGCCAGTGCGTAGTCACTGCTTGCCCTGCCCTTTCCTTTACTTCTGAGACCCTATAAAGGTTCTTACTGAGCCTGGGTGATGGAAAGAGCGCGTTTGTGTTTGCTGGGAGTATTACAGTAGATCCTGCGGAGAGGACTGGAAAGCTTTCAGACAACAGAGGCCCCAGGACCTCCACCCTGTGACATTATTATCATCTAGCATCTAACTAAAACGTTTGGAAAACTATATATGGGGTGAGGATCTGACTTGGCTTCTGTGCTGTGGAGTTTTATGTCAACTTCGTACTAACTGGAGTCGTTTGGGAGGAGGGATGGGGAAAATACCTCCACTGAATTGGCCTGTGGGCAAGTGTGTGATGTGTTTTCTTAATTAGTGAGTGATGGTGAAAGGCCATGGTTGGTGGTCTCAAGCCTGGACAGGTGGTCCTGAGGCTATACAGAAAAGTAGGCTGAGCAAGCCAGTAAGCAATGTTCCTCCATGGATTCTGCATCTGCTCCTGCCCTGACTTTCTTCTGATGGGCTGTGATTCAGAAATCTAAGAGAAATAAACCCTTCAATCCCAAGTTGCTTTTTGGCATGTTGTTCTACCAGAGCAATGGGTACCCTAATTCAGACAGCTCCCAGAACTTGGAAGGCAGAGGCATTTGGGGTGGGGAAAAAGTCAACTCCCAACTCTCAGGTGTTTGTGGCTTTGACCCACAATTGTTCCAGAATTTTCCATGGTCCCATGATAACCTTTCTGGTATTTTCAGGTGGGGAGGCGTCAGAGCTGCCTGGTGCAGGGATGGTAGTCACTACCAAGCTGCTGTCTCTCAAGGTTAGCCTAGGATAAGACCAGTGTCTGAATGAGAAAGGACTGAGTCCTTATCAGAATATTCTTTGGTAGCACATGGCTTATCTTCAAGGCCCTTTTAAAAATGGTGGACTATCAATCAGCTTTGATGAATTCAAGAGCCAACTAATAAAGAATCAGCACTGGGTGCCTGTGAAACTGTCTCATGACTAGCTCGTAAATCCAAACCTTGTTGGATACTAGTATTGTGCAAAAATTGTTTTATTGCTAAAACATGGAACATGTTTGAATGAGAATGGCCCCCATAGACTCATATATTTGAATGTCTGTTTCTCTGTTGGTGGACCCTTTAGGTAGGATTAGGAGGTGTGTCTTTGTTTGAGGAGGTGCGTCCTTGTGTGAGGAGGTGCGTCCTTGTGTGAGGAGGTGTGTCCTTGAGGAGGCGTGTCCTTGTTTGAGGAGGTGTGTCCTTGTGTGAGGAGGCGTGTCCTTGAGGAGGCGTGTCCTTGTTTGAGGAGGCATGTCCTTGTGTGAGGAGGCATGTCATTGTGTGAGGAGGTGTGTCATTGTGTGAGGAGGTGTGTCCTGCAGGTGGGCTTTGAACCTTCATGAGCTCAGCCTACACTTGCACCTCCACCCCTGATGGCTTGCCTGTGGATCAGGATGTAAATATTTAAATGCCTGCCTGCCATCATGCTTCTGCCGTGCTGAACATGGACTAACTTACCTCTGAAAATGTAAGCAAGACCCCAATCAAACGATTTCTTTTATAAGATACATTGGTCCTAGTGTTTCTTCACAGCAACAGAATAGTAACTAAGACTGTGTGTGTGTGTGTGTGTGTGTGTGTGTGTGTTTCATAGAAAGGCCTTGTATGAAACTGCTGGCCAGTGCTTGGGATCCCAGGAATGTGACTTAGAGAACTAACAGACAAACTTGTCTTCAGCAGTCCCACTTCTCCCTCAAATAAATAGGTCAATAAAACAAATAAAACCCAAACATCTCAACAACAAATAGTACCATACCAAGATCCAACTGTAGAGGAAGTTTGGCTTGGTTTTGGATTTCAGAGACAGGGTCTCAATTGCAGCCTAGGCTACACTGGAACTTACTAGGAAGTCCAGGATGGCCTTAAGCTCACAGTGATTCTCCTGCCTCAGTCTCCCAAATTCTGGGATCACAGAATGAGCCACTGTAGAGATGAGTTTTAAAGGTAAAAAAATAAGGGCAAACCGAGAAGGGGGATAGTACCTGAAATGTAAAAAAAATAAAATAACCAATTAAAAATGGTGATTTGGTTTGTTTGTTTTGGGTTTTGTTTTGTTTTTCGAGACAGGGTTTCTCTGTGTAGCCCTGTCTATCCTGTAGATCAGGCAGACCTCAAACTCAGAAATCTGCCTGCCTCTGCTTCCCAAGTGCTGGGATTAAAGGCGTGCGGCCACCACTGCCCGGCTAACATGGTGATTTGTTATTTAAAAAAGTAATCCATGAGCAGTGGGGACCGCTGTACCTCCTTCCCCAGAGACCAACCCTCGACATTTGTGTAAGTTTCACACTGGACTTTTTAGCAGCGTCTAAGCACCAACCACATCTCTAGGCCTGCAGTCCTACATTTGCAGTTGCCACAGTGGGAATTTCCAAGGCATACTTTTAGCACAATACACATAGGAACTGTTGAAGATTCTGCTGTGGTAAGGTGAAGGCTGAAGAAATGATCGTGTCTTCCTGTCTTCTGGCCTTGAGGAATCCTAGAGGCCTTTCCTTACATGGAATCTCCCAGTTCCAAAGACTAGAGTAAAGAAGAACCCTCCTTGGGCACTCAGGACAGACCAGCTCCATCAGAGAGGTCTGTCTACGCTGTGTGTGGTGGGCAGTCATGCTAGAGAGCTCAGTAATCTTTAGGAACCAGAGAAGAGAGACATTTTTATAAAGAAACTTTATTACCTAATTTCTGTATACAACAAATATCGAAAAAAGGCTTTTTCAATGAAGGTTTCTTGCCACTTTTCAAAAGTTTTAAACTACCAGAAGAAAAGTTATTAAAAAGCTTCTAGGTCAAGAATCATACACAATCTTCAAAACATGGTACTAATTTTCATCATTTTTTTTCTTATCGAAAGCTAGACATTTTAAACAACAGGGAGAGGCTTTGTTCCAATTGCTACGTCATTTGCATTAAGATTTCAAATATATAAAAGAAGTGAAAAGTTTAAATACTCAGAAATACACTTAATGTTGCTTCTTCCTTCTGATTCATTCTGTGCACTCTTAGGGACATTTTTCCTGCCTACCAGCCTATCTCTGTGTGGCCCAACAGTGCAGTCAGAGCTGGGGTGTAGAAAAGGAAGACCGTGCACCTCCTGTGTTAAGTGGCAGAATTCCCACAGATCACATGCACCTCACCACCTCAGCTTACGGCGCTCCATATCCTGGGAAGGTAAATCCAGTTCTTGACAGCTGGCATTACTGCTCACTGACATTTTAGCAATATATTTCTTTAACATAAGACAGAAATATACTGAAATTTGATACCATTTAAGCCCGAAAAAGCAGTCTGGAATTAAACCGTGTGCACTCGTTTTTCTTTATTTTTCCTTTTTTATTTCAATGGATGGTATATATATATAAAGTTGGTGCTGGTAAAAGCTGGCTTTTGTTAAAAAACAAAACAGTAAAAGTTAAAAGGAAACAAGATTTTCGTTATTGTTATGGTGTGTGTGTGTGTGTATGTGTGTGTAGTGCTGTAGTATTATGAAATTGAAGGAAGAGTAACAACAACCTAGAGTCTCTGCAGAGGGAGAATCTCCTTATTTATCTTCTTTGCCTACTCCGTCCTCTGGCTTATATCCTAGGGACCCTGGGAAGGTCGCCACATAGATAGGAGTGGGCAGAAAGGGCTGTGTATGTCTCTCTGAAGGACGGATGTCAAGCTGTGACAGATGTCGTGTGAGATCCACGTCTGTCCTTAGCCCCCCTACACGGGGGTCTTCATGGTGATGTGAAGACTTCACAGCAGTCTGGAAGCCTCTCCCTAAACTTTCCCCGTGTTTCTAGAGAAGAATGAAGCCTGCGGAGTGCAGAGTAGCCCTGAGCTTGGGGTAAACATTTGGGGGCCGGGGGACACCAATGCTTAGGTGACTTTCCTGTGTGTGCAAAGTTTAAAGCATGGATGTCTCTAGATCGGGGTGATGCTGAAGACTCGGCAGGATGTCAGGACCTTCAGGAGGAACCTGGAGAAGGCCAGAGCTGCTGGATATGGTGGTCTCAGCTTGCTCAGACCAGTTTTTATTGCTTCCCACTGTGTCTGCAACTGCCACATGTCTGCCTGTTCTCGTCGTCATTGCCGCTTATGAGAAGCGGATGCCAGTCTTCATCAAAAATTTAGAAACCAAAGTGTCTTTTAAAGCCACATTTCAGGATTAGCATTCAGAATCACAATGGTTACTAGTGGGACAGCACCTTTAACTGCTATCGCCTGTGAAAATCTCATGCCACCACACAGAGTTTCTGCAAGCAAAACCTGCCATATTGCTACAAGATAAAAGTCTGGCTTCCGGCTGTTTCCATACCAACCAACGAAGTCCACCTCTACCTCTTCCCGTTGCAAACTTGGCCTGCTTTGTGCAATTGCAACAGGATCGGTGTGACTTTACAATACTGATCTTATTAATTGTCCAGCAATATAATAATGTTGCCCTGAGAGTATCGATATATTTTATAAAGACATGAGTCCTATTGTGTACATGAAGATATAGGCACAACGGGGCTTAATGGCTTGTTCTTTGTACACACAGTGAAGTGTGGACCTTGGGCCTGACTATTCTGTCTTAATCCCCAACATCCTTGCACCGATCTCTTGATGCTATGTGAAAGTCTGGTTTAGGTGCAGTATCTGTGAGATCCTGTTAGCCTTTTTGCACAGTGCAGGATTATTTAGTGCTCAAGACCTCATGCTTGGTCTTCTCAGATCTCTCTCTTTCCTATTGATGAAGTGTGTTGTCCCTAATATTTTATTTTGCACTGGGGAAATCTTCTAAAATGTTCATGCAGATGGAGTTCACATGAGGCATGCAGAGAAAGGCTTATGCGGAGGCAGTGGGCAAGCCTTTTTCTTTGTGAACTTTGGACAAAAAATGGGGCCCAGCATCTTACACTTGTCTTACATTCTGCTGTTTTCAATGGAAAATAATATAAAATAAAGACCTGCCCAGCGGTAATGTTTTGCGTCTCTGCAGCAACCTTCAGCAAGCCCTCTCAACATCTGGCAACAATGTAACATAAGGAACGACTTCAGACCTTCACACCCTTCTAGTGAGAGAAAACAACCTTAGCTCAGACTTTCCATGCAGCCTAGCAATCTAAGGCAGCGCTCTGTCTTGATCGTAAAGCCCACATGTCTAGATGCTCTGCCCTTCCCAGCCTCTCTCTGCCCCTGAGCATCAGCCCTCTGACTTCACCAAACGGCCTTCACCTCTTAATCAAAAGGGGGGGAGGTACTCACAAGGACAAAACTTAAAGGAAGGTATGCGTCGGTAGAAAACGATGCCAAGGCTACTTAGAAGCTTACGAAGAAGCTCCGTTTGCGAGACCTACACACAGTTCTGGACCTAGTCAACAGCAAGATACATGGATGGGCAGAACTGCCATCTAGATTAAAAAAAGAGAGAGAAAAAAAAACATTTCAATAGCATAAGCTGCCCTTATAGCGTCTGTAAAAATAGCTCTGTTAAGATAAAACTTTTTTTTTTTTTTTTTTTTTGGTTTTTCAATCAGCTGTGCCTTAAGAACACTTTGTTTCCGCCGCCACCCCTGATTCTACAGCTCAGCTCTGTCTGCCGCTGCTGGGCTGCCGCTCTCTTTGCTACCGTCTCCTTCCGCCTCACTGCTGTCCGCAGGAGTGAAGGACAAGGATGCTGAGTTGATGCAGTATCTTTTGCCGGTCGGACGGGGTCCATCGTCAAAAATGTGCCCAAGATGAGCACCACACTGTAAGAGAAAAAGGATGATGAAGGCGCACATACACAAAGTGAGCTTTGAGGGGGACACATGGGAAGTCGTCGGAGAGGATGACCGGCCTGGGTAGGCATTATGGAGAGCATCCTGGACCATTTCTAATCTGCCTGTCAATAGCTGAAGAGACAGTTCTAGACAGACTTTGCACCACATGCAGAGAATAAAACACACACACACACACACACACACACTGGAATTGTGTGTATCAGAAACCATTTAGGAGCCACTGTATGTTTTGATCTCTCTTCTCAGTCAGCTGGAAATTGACTGCAGTAATTTTATGAATGGAATTGACCCTTGACCTCCCCTTGTAAGAAACAGGGTAGAATGACATCTCTTCCCCCTGGCATGGCTTTTTGGCTTTGGATGGGTGGGTGGGTTTCAGATATGCAGAAGTCCACTGTAAAAGATACTCTTTAACTGGCCGTGACAGAGGTGATGGTTGTTTTCATGGTTAGTAAAACTTAACATCAGCCCTGGATGTTCTTGGAACCCAGTGAGGCAGGGGCAGGACTCGGGAGATTTATGTCACGGTCACCAAAGCTGCAAATACAGCACATGGGAAGCCTCCAGCCCGCACCACGGCTTGTTTTCTAGCTTCCGATAGGTGGACTGTCACACTGGCTTTTCTTTTTACAAACGAAGTACGGTGGAGAAGGAAGGGGCAGTTCACATAAACCTAAGTTCTTGACTATTCAGAATACTGAGGAAGGTAGGATGGTTGCTTATGTTCCATCTAATGGAGATGTGATTTGGACGCAGCATCTCCACAATGGCCAGTTAGCTACTGGATACGTGCCTGCAATAACTGTTTGAAGCTGAGTGTAGCTCCAGATGATACCACACACCTCCCACTTCTTAGCATCTTAGCCAGGACAAGGTAGGTAGATGGAGACATCTGTGCATCACCTCCAAAAGGTTTTGGAAATGCAGAACTCATCATGCATGCGGCAGAGAAGCCAATGGCTGGACTAAATTATTTCCACCGATTTCCACATAACTGACAGTTATGGAGTACCTGTTACATGCCTGGCACTGTCCCAGACTCTGAGGATTCAGGTACCAATCCCTGGCCTCTGAGTGCTTACCTGTCAGTGGGAGATGCTGACGATAAACAGGAGAATCAGAGACTCATAAGGTCATAGGTCATAAGGTCAGTAGAAATCAGCCAGGAGAGGGAAAGGGAGAAGACAGGGATGGGGTGGGGGGAGGGGAAGTATCAAGGTGTAGAGGGGCCTCTGTGGACTGCTTCAGAGACACATGTGAAGGCAGTGGCTGTTGAGTGGCAGAGGAAGGAGTGAGGATTAAGGTAAAAGCAAGACAGAAATGGCTTCTAGGTGATTTGTTCATTCCTTCCACTGAGCTGTTCATAGAACACGGATAAACTGAGAAGGGTCCAAGAAGGGAGTGGGGTGAAGAGAGAGATGACATAAGATGCTCCTCAGAGGGGAAACACCAGAATCTGGGTTGTCTCTCTGCAGGTGCTAAGCTTGGTGCTAAAGGCTCTCTGGTTTCTAATAAACAGTACTGATAGCGGCTTCGGCTCTCCACACTTCCATGTTAAAGGTCCATCCTCGTCTTACTGCCAACATATCGTGTCAATTTAGTAAAGGACTGAAAATGAGCCCAAAGTGGTTTGATCTATTTCCTGGAAAAAAAATATGAAGCAGCCTCCCCACCCCCCAAAAAAAACAAAAACAAATCTTGCATTATTTTGCCACAGTCTGTGCAGGTTTAGGCAATCTCAGATTGCTTTTCCTTTCTATCACCAATAGAGGCCAACAGGTATGTGCAGCTAAGATGTACCGTAAGACTCCATATGCTCACCCCGTGACACAGGGAGACAGCTGCTTCTGCTGCCAAGGCGTGTAAGGTGCAGGCTGACAGGACCTAGCATTCTGTGACTGGAGCACAGTTACTGATCTCACGTGCAGGTCCGGCACTTTGATCACTCGGCATCCGAGGGAAGTTTGCAGAGGAAAGCCCAAGTGGGGTGTGCGAGCATGCGCATCGGTAGTTATTGAGAGAACAGAGCTTTCTAGGTAAAATAAATGGAGATTTTGTTTCCATTTGTTAATTGTCTCTTGAGTGTATGAGCATGCCTCCCTATTGAAAAAGCATGGTAAGGACAGATTTAAAGCTCATTAGAAGTTATATTAGTAGTCTTCTTAACTCCCCTACATTTTTCAGTAGCTGCATGACAGTGATTCAGTCTGGTGACCTACGGTTGACTTTCAATATGTCCTTTTATTTGCTAATTAGGGACTGGCCCTCTGATCAAACAGAAAGGAACATTTTACTTCAAAATGTACAGGGCAAAAGGAACAGAGAAAAGACGACACAGTTAGGAGAAGACAGCAGTCATGTGCAAGCCGACGTGGGTTAGAAGAGTGTTGCCCGAGGAAACGTTTGTGAACCCAAAAGACCACCAAGGAGCTGATCCCTACTCAATCGATCACATTAGGGTCTCTTTATTCAAGCTCAGGCTTGGGGCACACCACTGTCTCCGAGGTGGCAGCCCTAAGCTTAGCTTCAGGCAACTGGGGGGTAACTAGCCTGGTACACAACTGATTGGGGGGCCATTATGGCCTTTAACATATCGGCTGATGCTAGGAGCCAAACCACAAACTTAACTTCTATGTTTTTCCTGATTGGTGGTTGTTAGGAAGTGAAGTTCCCCGGGGCAGGTTTGGAACCTGGGAGGGTGCAGATTTTTTGGGAAATAATCTGGAAATTTGTGCTAGACACATGTTTTGTTGGGGGGTAACCTGGAAACTGGTGCTAGACACAGGTCTTGTCGGGGGCTAGCCTGGAACCTGGTGCTAGGTACCACCAGCCTGTTAGTTTGAGTTCAACCTTAGGTCAGGTTCTCTAAGATGGAGTCTGAACCCAAAAGATCTGACCTCTCAACAGGGCACTGCTCTGAACATGATAGAGGTGACCTCAGGGTGCCCATCGCAATAGGCTTTAAAGGCTCACAGCACACCAGGTCACAGGGGGTGGCACGGGTGTTCACTTCTATCCCTGCCACCACATCGGTGCCTGCCACCACATCAGTGCCTGCTGTTTCTCAGGGAAGGCTAACCACACAGCACAGCATGTCAGCTTCCTCTCAGTTATCCTGGTCTGGGCTTGTGAGTATACAAGCCCAAAGGGAGTGCACATGGAGCCCATTCTCTCCTGCTTTTGACCGGGCCAGAGGCTCAGATGATGGATGGAAGTTGTCAGTGATACATTGTTTCCTTAGCCGCCCGGGCTCTGCCTCCCTGGCCCCAGCCAATTGGCAATGTGCTGGGATCACTGAGCACACCTGGTAGTAACTGAAACAAACTGGGTGCCTGATGAAGAAATCTCTGAAGCCTGCTGTTAGTGATTTCATCCAGGGATAGACCCTCGGGTGTGCGCTTCGCTCTACCATCCGATCCTTTAGGCGCTTATGCAGTTCTTTATTTTACAGAGAAACACTGCACCTGAGTATTCTCGTCCTCATTCCAAAGGTGCGGGTGAAAAAACGGTTCAAAAGGAAACATGGATTCTCACAGGAGTCCTCTCCCACTCTGCAAGGTTCAGGGAGGGAACCTGCAGAGATCCCTGAGACAGGGCATCCTAGGGAAGAGACCAAGAAACAAATCTAATTCTGACTGCAATTCCCAGCCGTGCCCCAGCATGGCACCGGCACTGCCTGAGAAACACAAACTGCACCCCACAGATGCACAGCTCCGCACTGAGGTATTTCCCACTGTCCTTCAGGCTTTTCTCATAGGATGCTTGGGCTTTTTTTTTTTTCCCTGTCAGCTTCTCTTAAGTGTTTGATCTGCAAAGTGAAGCCCTTTCAAAGCTAGGCCTTTACACCTGGGCACACGAGCTCGAAAGGGAACGGAAAAGAGTTTTCAGAAGAAAAGCGATTGACTTTACCATTAGTCCTGTTTCCTCCCAAGCTTCCTGAGGACGCCTGTGTGCAAGCAGGAGTCCTGCGTCTTTGTGCTTGTGATATTAATCTTTTGTCAAGGAGATGGTTGTGAACTCACCAGGTTTGGGTTATGATTTTACAGAAAGACCAAGTGACGCGAGGGCATCTTCAATCATCAGCGATTATAGGAGTCGTCATCTACAGAAGATGACTAAGGCTTAGAGATTCATTAAGAAGTTGCTTAGCTTGGGAAACATTCTTTGTGTTTGTCGAAATTCACCTTTCTGTTGATTTCGTTAATGAGATAAATTAATAATGGCCTAAAACAAATGTAAAGGGCATTATGATGGCCCTAGCAGTGACAAAGACAGCACAACCTGAGTGAGCTTGGAGTTGATGGCACCTTCAAGATTATTAAAGAAAGCTAGGTGATTTCTTACGTCTCCCGCTCACTCCAGATGTGCAATTCTGCTCTGGGGAAGGAAGAGTCCCCAGCACTTCCAGGAGAGACTGTCTTTGCTGGACTACCAACCACTCTAAGATTTTACCTCTTGGACTGACTTTAAAGCTCCTGACAGAGCGCTGCTTACTAGCTGGGAAACTGGGGAGACAGGCCAGATAAGGACTCTTGGAGCCTCTGAACCCAGAAGAGAAGTTCAGTGTTTCCTTCAGCTGAAAGACAAAGCCTGTTGAAGGCAGAGTCAGTCTGGTAAGGCCACTGGAGGAGACAAACAAAACCTGGGAGAAGCATGTCCCTGCCCCTCTACAGATCAACAGAGACAATAAGCCTTCTCCACAGAGCTGAGCGAGCGCTGGATGCCTTCTGTGAGAATTATCCTGTTTTGGCATAATCTCTTTGATTTCCTTAGGACATCTTTGCAAAAACTTTCCTGAACTCTTGCTGATGTTATCTCTGCTTGGAGGAGGGTGGGAAGATTATTCCAACCCTAAGTCTATCGTCAGAAATTGGGGACTCGGGGAAGGCTAATACCTCTCGTCTCCGCTTTCCAGTGCCTTTAGAATTTGTTTAGAGAACTTAGAATTAAGGACCGGTTATGTGCAAAAGGAAAGTAGGTTTAACAGACTTGAAAGCAGATTTTTAAAAAGAGGGCGGAACCTCAGAGGCTGGTGAGTGGCTCATTGGGTAAAGCCATTTGCCGCCACCAAGCCACGGGAGGAGATGACTTCAATCCATGGAATTCACACAGTGGAAGGAGAGAAATTACTTCTGCACGTTGTTCTCTGACCTCCACACACAGGCTGTAATGTGTGTGCATTTGAGAAGGGGGGGGACATGTATGCAGAAGCACATGCACACACACACACAGAGAGAGAGAGAGAGAGAGAGAGAGAGAGAGAGAGAGAGAGATTGATTGATTCACCTTAAGAGAGGTTTACTGGTCACCATGTATCTACATGACACAACACAGAGTACCACCCTGCCTCTAGTATATCTTCTGTCAAAACTTTTAGATTCTTGAGTAGATCATCTCAATTGATTCTGTGACAGCTATAACATTATCAATTATAATTCAATTTAATAAAAACTGAATCACATTAAAGCAGATGCTGGGGGAATCCTGGAGTTTTTAAATCTCTTCCAATTTGCCTCTTTATAGTGTCCCTCCCCCCACCCACATACACACACCTGTCCAAAAGCGAGTTCTGGAATCAGATTACCTAGTCTGAGCTCTGCCAGTAGCACTATTCAACTTTATTCAAACTCAACTGCCTTCTCTGGGGCTCAGTTTCCCCATCTGTAAAATGAAAATAAGCTTCTCATGGCCACTAACCAGGGGAGCACCAGAAAATGCTGCCGTACAGATGGGTCCGAGGACAATGAAATTAGAGTATCTGGGAATCAAATCCAGTGGCAAGAGTTCCACCATCACGATCAGACCCATTTCTCAGAGGAGAGCACACTGAAAACATGAGTTAAATGAATAAAGAATTACGGTTTTCAAGGGAGAGGGGGGTCTTTGTACATGGAAGATGGTATACTTGCTAACCCTATTTTTTTAATTGAAAACAGAAATTCTCAGAGCGCATCATCTGCATGTGTGAAATTGTCAAAGAACAAATTTGGTAATGAAAAGAAAACAACACACACACTCATTGGATGGTCAGGTTCAAACAAGCACCTCTTGGCAATAAAAGCGCCACCATCTTCTTAAGAATCTTGCACCTGCTGAAGACCAGAAACTGGGCAAAAGGCAGCAGCAGAGCCCCAAGGGAAGCCCCCAGGGGCCACTCTGCTCCTGCAGTGGCCCGGCTGTACCTCCCTCTACTCTCTCTGTGCAAAAACATCTTCCAACAACACAGTCTTGGGTACCAGAGTAAATGCCAGTAACACAGAACTCTGAGTCCGTCTTTCACTTGTTTGGGGCAAATATGAACTTGTGATGGTTTTTATATGCTCGGCCCAGGGAGTGGTACTATTAGAGGGTGTAGCCTTGTTGGAGTAGGTGTGTCACTGTGGGTGTAGGCTATAAGACCCTCATCCTAGCTGCCTGGAAGTCAGTATTCTGCTAGCAGCCTTCAGATGAAGATGTAGAACTCTCAGCTCCTCCTGCACCATGTCTGCCTGGATGCTGCCATGTTCCCACCTTGATGATACTGGACTGAATCTCTGAACCTGTAAGCCAGCCCCAATTAAACATTGTCCTTCTAAGACTTGCATTGGTCATGGTGTCTGCTCACAGCAGTAAAGCCCTAACTAAGACAGAACTGAACTCTTTGCTGTAGCGTACGCCGTGACTCCTTCTCTGTACAGGAGTTTCAGCTGCGTCTCTTTGTGGGCCACCAATGAGTTTGAGTCTCTCGACACATTAACTACTCTCAAGTCTCCCTCAGAATACCCCTCCCACACGACTTTCATACAGGCAGCAGCATCAATTTGGTTACAGAAGAACGGGGCAGGGCTAACTAGAGCATCCTTGGAAATACGCACAAATAAATACCCTGGCAGAAACACAAAGACCCATCTTAGCTTGTACTCCTCTCTGACTAGCCTAACTTACACTTCTGACCGCTTCCCTCCAACCTGTACCCAGGGAAAGCCCTTTCCGAGATCATCTTTGCAGACCGCTCGTGGGTTATAGTCATTAAAGACATTACGAATAAGGACTGGATGATAGAACTTTGGGGGAGACATCAGTACACCAGGCTACACAAGGCTATGTAATGAAATCTTTATCCATGCCCCCCCCCACTGTGTTTCATTCACTGTTACAGTGAGAAGGCAAGGGCTGATTCCATGACAGACTTCAAACTGGCAGGTAAGGAGACTGAGTCAATTGTTAATAGAAAAAATCCTCAGGCTCCAGACTCCACACCCTGCTGATGGTTCCAGATAGAGTACAAGTAAAACAGAGATAGAGTAAGATAAAGCTTATCTGCCCCGCCCCAGCATTCCCCTAAAGGGCTTAAAATCGGGCCCGAGAACCCACTTCCAGGTCTCTCTGTCTTGGTAATGGGGAGACCCCAGCACGCTGGACTTCTGCAGAATAAAACACTCATTGTGTTAACATACTATTTCAGTCCAGGGTGTTATTCTTCGACCAATCACGGACCCTTACAATAGTAAATCAAATGAAAGAATTCTACCTATCAATGATCCTTTAGTATTGTTGAAGCCAACAATTGACATTGTGTTAGTGTTGCTAAAAGTCTGAGGATGAAGGTACCATTCAGCCTGAAAAAGAACCTGCTGTTCCTGTCTGCCCCTCTCGTGAACAGCTCCTTGGCCTTAGTTACTACCAAGTACAGTGAGATGCCTTGGGAGTGTTTGCAGCAAAGTGAGTCACCTGCTGGGGGTGCAGGGGGAGTCAACTCACCTGAGAACAGCTTGTTTCCACCCTGTGCATCCCGTAGGAAAAATCATCCGTGAACTCGATAGCCTCAGAACTGATCACATCGTGGAAGGAAGGCCAGCCTGGGGCGGGACGGGCACACGGACCAAAAGAGAAGAGATAAAAACTTGTGTCAGATTGCAATTCTCAAGAACGGGTGCAGCTAATGAAGCGAAGCCTTAGCTCCTGACCAGGACTTCTTCAAGCTAGGAGAAAAGAGTCAAAAGCTGGAAGAGAGGAGAGTAAGATGGCATAGAGGTTTAACTCTTTCCTCCTGTGGGATGGAGGCAGAGATGAGCTATTGTGTTTCCTGTGAGTCTTGAGCCATCTGATAGTTTCTGAGAGCGTCGAAGTTTAGAAAGCACTCTGTGGCCACTTCCTCTTGTCTTCAGAGTCGCTAGGCTTGACTTAGAAGCACTACTGATCCTCCGATGTAGCAGTTTCCAAAAAAACCAATTGGTTTGGATGTTAACATTTCAACTATCCCATACTTCTTTAGAAAATCATGGGTTTTTTTCGATTCTAAGTTTCATATGGTTAAAATAAAAGGGATGGCTGGCCTATCCACTATCTCTAATTTCTTTCCTAGTCTAAAGTGTATCTGGCACACAGCATGTATCTTATAGGTGGAAGTCTCGCTCACTTCCTAGGAAAAGTTCAGAGAATGGCATTTATAGACACTATTATTTCTCAGACAGCATCTTCCCCTCCCATTTTCATGAATTCCAGTCTTTTTTTAAAAAAAAACAAAACAAAAAACAACATATTCGTAGAAACTCTTGGTGAGTAGAGCACACAGTTTGGTTTGTTTATTTTTGTTTTTGTAACATTTCTTCCAGAGATGTGTGGAGGTCCTGAAGTCTGGACGCCCGAGCGATGGCGGCTAAGAACCACTGAATTGCTAGTGTAACTACTGTTTTCTCTCTCAGAGACCGTTTGTTCCTGCAGAAGGAAAGAGGAGCTCTAAGAGAGGTGCTTTGCCAGTAGGCACACACTGAAAGAAGAGTATGCAAATTCCAACAGTAAGGATTTCCGGTTTCAAACAAACTAGCTTCTGCCAAATTTTTCTAAGACAGTTGCCCACACTCTCATGTCCCCAACTCTACATGAGTTCGGGCTTTCCTACATTGCTACACTTAACAGTGTGAGCAAAAACCACTTCCAGTTCCTCCATGCGGACTCAGGACTGCTACCAAGCCCCATGCAATCTCAGAACTTCATCTTCCTTACCATCTCAGAACTTCTTTCTTCTGAGAGACCCGCTGCTGAAAGTCACCCACCATTCATTGTGCGTTAAACTCTAAAAAAGACTTTGTTGAGAGGCTGTGCTGTCTTGGTTTACAGTGACTGCTTCACACATTCGGGTGTTCTCTGTTAAACCACAGAAGTGCCAGTTGCTAGTGAGGATAAGTTTCAGGGTCATACTCAAGGACATTGATAAACAATGTCATTTATCTAGGAAAAGGAAGAAAATGCTGAATATTGTCCTTTTAGCCCATCCATGGCGTAACACATCTGAGAGTAGCTTAAGGCAATTAACGCCAGGGTGGGGGTGTCTGTGGAACCCTTGGGACTTGACTCAGCAGGACAAAGGTAAAAGATGAGACTCCACGTTTTCCTATTTCCAAAATCCACGCCAGGAATGGAGACGTGGATACTGCTCCCCTCTGTGCTACGCTGTTCTTTACACGGTATCATCTTCTCTATTTCTCTGGTTCTGAGATTCGCTGGCTTTTCTCTGTGCTCTCTTCCTGGGTGGTAAGTGCCCAAAGGCAGTCCAAGCTCACGGCCTCACGATGGCTCCACTCACCACCAGGCATGGACGCTCACCACCTCAATTCCCAGGAAGTATTAAGCAAGGGGGTGAATAATTGAAGCACATCACATAGACCGATAAGAAAACACACACACATTACCCTATACACATCACACTACACACACACCACACACGTACACACACATATCACACACACACACCACCCACCCCACCACCCCCCAACACACACACACACACACACACACACACACACACACACACACACACTCACACACACACACTCCTTTCTAACACTAGCTCAGTCACTGTGGATAAGGCTAAGCTCCCTGCGTGGATAGGGTTTATTTGTTTCCTTATGTACATGGGATAGCAGAGACATGTGGAGCTTTTAGGCCAAGCATTCTGTGGGACTTTGGGGGAGGGAGCAGAGGGCACAGAAGATGTAGGCAGGAGAACCAAAGCTAGAACCTGATAATGTGACCCCCTCAGCCTCCTCACACCCTGCCTAAAATTTCTCTCTCAAATGCTGAGGGCTCTTTCATTTGAGTAGACAACTGGGAAGGAGATTGTGTTTTTACAAAAGTACTTTAATGTCTAAGTGAATGAGTTGACTTTGCCTCTGGAAGCACATTGACTGAATGAATGAATGAATGAATGAACGAACGAACGAACGAACGAATGATAAACACTTAATTGTTTTCTAGCGACCAAACTATTCAAAAGGAAAAATTCAAAAGTCACGGTGCGAGTGTATCTCGTTAGAGACTATATACATGTTTATTCATTTATTTAAAACACTACAAAGACAAAGCAACTCAGTTCATCCTTATGTGATAAGGAAACTTAATTAAATCTGAGTGTCTCATTTCAAATGATCTGGTTGGCCATAAAGATATGCATTTTGTCAACCCAAAGTAAATGTTCAAAGAAATTTCCAGAAGACCATATTTAAGAACAGAGCATCTCGAGTGTGGGTAGACTGTCATGGAGGCTCTCAAAGAAACAGTGGCTGACTAGTCTGTTTGTTGTTTACTATGCTGTTTACTTTGGAGGAGGTACTAAAAAACATTCGTACAGACATTTCAATACTCCCCTAACTTATAGAGTCCTTGTGCACTGTGGAAGAAAGGCATCTGTAAAAATTAATAAATAAATAAATAAATAAATAATAAACCAATCAAATGTTCAGTATGTCATTCAAACCTTAATCAGTGGAGAGTGACAAGAGAAACAATTCCCCATGACGGATGGCATTTGTAAAGAGGACAGTGCTTACCACCATCACTGGTGACGTTAACAAAGGAGGCTATCGGTTGTGCTGTTGTGTGTCTCAGGGAAGTGAGTCGCAATAGAAAGTGAATCCACCGGAAAGGTAAGTCCTTCATGACAATCAGGCTAAGAGGGACCGGGAATAAATCGTCCTATGACAGGGAGCCCCGCAGCGATGACAGCCCTTTGAAAGCGGAATTCCCTCCTCATGTGTAAGTATTTAAAGGAGGAACTCTTCAGTACTGTAAAAATCCTCAAAGGAAACCCTGCCCCCACTGCTAATAACGAGGGGAGCGCTTCAAAGGGCCACAGGCAAAGGCTGAAGCAATCTGCGTCTTGTTGAGAAAATTATCTTGAGCTGAGGGGGTGGGGGGGTGGGGAGTGTGTTTATGTCAGTTTTGACATTAAAGAAAGATCATCTATCCTCCTTTCTCCGGGCTTTCCCTTCTGGTCTCCTCATCCAACTAAACATCATTTGTTTTGGATGCGTTCCATGCACTTTTTAAAAGGAAAGTCATGTGAAAACCTGTATAAACAGTGGGCTCCCTCCGCCCCCCAGTACGCCCCCTTTATTTCTATTTGATGAGGTTAGATTCGGACCCTATTATCATTTCGTTTCAAAGAACGTAAACCTTACTTTTTTTTTTAGATCTCAGCCTACTAGTGTCGAGATTTGTCTTATTTTTGATAAATACAGTCTCCCTTGGAGGAATTCTCATCTCAAGATAGCAAAAAGACCCAGCGGATACAAGGAAAACAGACAAGTCGGAGGGAGCACAGCTGTCCTGCCTTGATTCCGTTTGACGATAGGACCAGATTATCTGCAGTTGTATCTTAACACTTCTTGTACAGTAGGGAGCAAGCTCAGGATAGGCTCACTGGCATCTCTGACCCAAAGCAAATGATCCAAATTATTACCACTAAGTTGTCCCTTGGTGCTTGCTATATACACATTGCAATAGGTTGTTCTTAAACCACAATAAAACTAACTATTCCACCCTTATCCACAGTGCAGTTTGATACAGCTGTTCCAAGGCTACACCACCTTCAAACAGTGGCCTGGTGCTCCTCAAATAGTGTGGACAAAGTTTAGAACATTCACTTTAATTTCCTGTGAAAATCGTTTTCATCTCCTCGGTCCTATCTCTCCCTCTTTCCTTTCAAAACAACAACAAAAATTAAAAAAAAAAACAATTGTTTAAATTAGCAATAGCTTATAAATAAGCCAAAAGCTGAGTCCATTTGTACGGTGTCCACAAAGTGGACATTCTCATTCTCCATTACCAACAAGGATGATATGTAGTGTCCACCTCCCTCCGTTCTTCCCCTACTCCTGAGACAGAGTCAGAAACCCCAGTAAGGTGGCTACATGCTCAGTCTGTAGACAACAGTAGAAACTTGGACAATAATCTACTGGATTGAAAGGTAATTCCAAAAATGTTATCTGAATGTAGACTTAAGTTTGAACATAGATCTGAGCACGGTTTTGGATGAAGATCTATTATGTTTAGAGTACACCAGGTCTCTCAGCTCTCTAATTCTAAATATTTCAAGTTTTGTTAAGTTTGGGATTTTCTGTAGCCTGAACCCGTTCACCTCCCTGACCAGTATTTGCCTGCTTCTGCTATCCCAAGACAAATAACACTCTCAGGAAGGCCTCCTGCCGACAATTGTTTGAGGTTTAGATCCCTAATCCTTGACATATCCAGTGAAACTTTTATCTCATTTTTAAAAAAGGATGACTCTCAACTCTCCTTCAAAGACCCCATTTGGTTACAATCTAGTCTTCCATAAGTTTTAGTAATCAACTAAATAGATCCTTGTAGCAGAAAAATCACACGATGCAGATGGCTCATCGGGAAAAGTTTCCTTTTAATCCCCTACCTACCTACCTACAGGCAACCATGATTTATAGTTTCCCTGTTTAATTCCTTTTTAAAAGTGTTTATTCCAGTTATCTCTTGATTTGCCCACTTTAAATGTGTGCTGTTCAATACAGTAGTTTTGAGATAGCCCCCTGCCGACTCTCTACACTTAGACATTACAGGTGACTGCTATTCTGTGGGCAAACACAGACACACATAACATCCTCCCATGGTTCCCACAATGCAGAAGACTTTAGCCACTAGAGAAGACACATGGGTCATTCGCACCATAATTTCCACAGCCCAGAAGGCTTCAGCCACTAGACCACACTATTTTAGAGGTTTTAAATCGATTCCTTTGACCAAAGATGGAGATTCCATATTCAATCTTCACTAATCCTCCCATTTCCAAGTTCTTATGTTTACGTTGCGTTTCTTTTAAAAACCTCACTTGGAGATGCTGGCCTCTGGCACCAGAAGATGACTTCAATAACGCCAGCAGTTTGTTTTGTGCACCACTAAATTCCCAACCACCCAGCACGGTGCCTGCTGACACAAACTGTACTGAAGGAAGGAAGGAATGTAGGGATGGCTTGGACTTCAGAATGACACTGTTTGATTTCTTACTCTGTGAGAGGACCCTCAGTCTGTAGCTGCTCCTCCACTCATTCTGATGACCGATCATACAGTTAAACCTTCTGCACTTTCTTCACACAGACTTTAAAGGTTGAAAATGAATGGACAGTCCTTGTTTACTCTACGGACTAGAGTGTTAGGATTAAATTTTCTCCTCCCATGATTGTGATATGTGTGTGTGTGTGTGAGTATATATACACACACATATATATATATATATCTCAGATATTTCCATTTCATCATTGTTAAGAAGCATTTTTTTGTCCCCTGGGGATGATGTAAAAGGTTTGGTTTTTTTTTTTTTGTAACCATTCAACCTTTTTATTTTTAAATTTTAATTAAAACATTTCAAGGATTAAAAACATAGAGGATAGTAGATGCCTGTGATGTAAAATTTTACCTACTCAGATTTAACAGATAGCTCCGTTTACATTTTTCTGCTTCAGATAGTTTCTCCTCTTTGTTAACAAAGTATTGTCATGATTCCAGCCTGGTCTGACACCAGCTCTCTACCTCTGTGCCTTTGGACGGTGTGAAGACAGTTGTTCTACTGACCCCTCCCACATTCCTTCCTCCATGAACGTCTGGGTCCATGGACAACACGCACCACTTTAATCACTGACCGTCTACAGAAGTGACGTCACAGCATGGCTGTCTTTTGATGACTCATTCTTCTTGATATTCTTGGTCTTTGGTGTTCGTTAACAGTATCATCTAAGTTCATAAGCACAAAACCTCTCAAGTACCTCAGAGAATATGAACGAGAGGGTTGGTTCGTCTTAAACTTTCTGCCATTTTCTAAAATGTGTTTTTCTGAGGCGACTGTCATTCTGGTCTTATTAATTCCAGCTCTTGGCTCCCTCCTCACATCTCTGGAGAGCCTTGATCACGGTGTCTATTTAAGAATGGAGGCTGGATCAATTGTCCCACCTGCCCGACATAGGTGTTTCTGTTGTTAGGCGTGATGTGGGTTTATTCCTTCAGTGGTTCTTATCTCTGACTAGAAAGGCTGCTGACAGACAAGAGTTTATTCTGAGGTTTCTTAAATACCTAAAAGGGAAATCGTTGATATCGTAGGACCGGAACCTCAACAGCAACCCCAATTCACTGACAGCCAGCTTAGTAATCTCTTAAGAGAACAGTATTCCAGGACCGCTTTCATGTAGAGAATTGACGATCTGTCCTCTCAGATATGAAGGTGAAGAAGACATAAACCCAGTCTACGAGACCTTTAGGCTTCCACCCTCCCCTACCATGTCAATTTATTACTCTGCTGGACGTCAACTGTTGCACACAGTCTTGGTACATGTAGTGTTTTAAAAGCAGGAATATCCATTATATACATTTCCATTCTTAGATTACTTAGACTTCCGTGCATGCCCAGCTCCAGGACTCTACAATGGCCACTACCCTTCTTGCTTACTTCTGTTTTGACCATAATATTAGGAGTCTTTTGCAGAGGGAAAGAAATAACCATTCATCTTATTCTATATACATTTTGCATGAAAATAGAATTGCAGGTTTCAACCACAGTGTAATATTTTCTGTTAAGAAGCAGCAGACTTAAGGTTTCAAATTTTTGCTACTAACATGAAGGATGTTTTTAGCTTATTGATAAACAAATACTAAAGTCAGTCCTGAGTGTGTAGCTTGATGGAAGAGTGTTTGCCTAGTGTGTGTGTGAGGGGGCTCTGGGTTAGATTCTCAGCAATGTAAAACCAGATGAGCAAAATAAACGAAAGTCGGTATTATGTTAAGCAGCTTTAATTGGCTACGACTCAGCTCTGTGGCTAAGAACTGACTGTGGGCTAAGGACTTAAGCACTCTGAAGGTATCTGTGTTGGCAGCTCAGTTAGAATCAGCAGTTTAGAGTCAGAATTTAGACTCAGTTAGAATCAGACTGACTCTGTGAAAGACATTTCTCACACGACTTTACAAATTTATGTTTCTAACGTTGCGTGAGAAATTGTTTTACTTTGTCTTGACGTTGCAAATCTAAGAACAAGAAGTCCCCACGCCCGTGTGAGGACCACAGGATTTCACCTCTGCAAACAAGACCTCTCTCAAGAAGCAAAAGACCAAGGATCAACAGTAACCCCTGGAAAAACAGAGCTATGGCTTTGGGCAAACATTCCTACAGAGTGTATCTAGTTTTGTTAAGTGGCACCTGAAAAATAAAAAGGCAGCTAGAATATACCTTTAAAAATATTTGATTTTATTTTTGTAGGAATATGTGCCAGAGGAGGGCATCAGGTACAGAAGCCCTGGAGCTGGGACAGCTGTGAGGTGTCAGTGGAGGGTGCTGGAAACTGAACCCAGGTCCTCTGCAAGGGTAGCAAGTATCCTTAACTGCTGAGGCATCTTTTCAACCACAGTCTGACTGCCTTTTAAACTTTGTATTCTAGGGGTTGGAAGGATGTGAAAATGTAGGGTCTGCTTATGGGCTTTATAGACTACTAACAAGATCATGCTGGTCTTTTTAAAAGATGGTTCTAGAGACAGATTGCCAAGTCAGACAAACAAAACAAAAACCAGACAAACCATAAGAGGTATTGTGAAGTTAGGAGTGTTGGAAGGTTCTATACTAAAACAGAATCCATGATGATCTAAATCAGTGCCTGACCAATGCAGTTCCTCATGCTGCGGTGACCTCGGCCATGAAATTATTTCTGTTGCTATGTCAAAAGTGTAAAGTTTGCTACTGATATGAATCACAATGTAAATTTTTTTGGCACTAGAAGTCCATCCAAGGGGTCCTGACCTACAGGTTGAGAACCACTGTTCTAAATCAATTCATTGATTTTGGTGACTGCGATGAAGAAGCAAAACCAGCCTGGGGTCCGGGCTGGATGACAGCTGACGCACTCGCTACGGGTGAGAACACAAAGGAAGTGCACATATGGGAGAGGCAGGTCAAACAGGTTCTTAAATTTGGTGTAAGAGTGAGTTAGCGGAATTAAATAAGGAGCGCTTCAAGAATTAGAAAGATGAGGGAGAACCAGCTCAGAGTTCAAAACCGGAAACGGGCTAAGGTTAAAGGGCCCAGGGCAGCCACAGCATCTACAGGAAGTCAGAGGACATGGAAGGCTGAGTGAAGGAAGAGGAAACAAACTCTCTTCCTTACAGCAGAGGGCAGCCAGAAGGAGGAGGCAGGTGACCAGAGGGCGCGTGATCTCTGTGTTATCTGGATTCTGGCTCCTCCCACTCATCCCAGTAACAACGTTACTTTTTCTAAAATTTCTAAATAAAAATGAATGTGAGATATGAAAATATTAGAAATGCTAATATAAAAAAAGCACTATTCAAATGCTCCTAAAGATTCTAAACAGACGTGATATTCCAAAAGGCTTAAAGAGAACTTTAATTTTTTATTTTATTTTGGGTTTTGTGTCATTCCTAGTATACTGGGGTTTACCAAACAAATCGTGATGGACCAAATGTTATAAAGGACCATTGAAATGTGATTTGCTTTTGATTCAGAGTAGGCAAAAATAAATATGGCTCAAGAAATGACTCGAGACGTAATTGCAGGATGTGTCCACACTGAACATGTTCCGAGAACCCAGGACTTTTACTTCAAACTATGTCTCATGGTTAGTAATTACTTATTTATATGAATAATTTAAAATTAACGGGGCTCTAAGCACCGAGAGACCATGGCTGCTTTGTTTACTAATATATTTTTTAATACCTAACCTACAGAGATATTTCTTGAATGAACCAAATAATAAAGAAAATATTTTTTGCTAACAGCAAAATCAAACCTAGTGAAAAGCAATAAAGTCCTACTTATGGTAGTAAAAATTACAGAGAAAGAAAGGATAATGATGTTTCCCAGGATCCAAGGGAAATGGGAAGGAACTATTATTTGATGGTTTGGAGTTTTCACTTTATAAGGTGAAAGGTTAGGGAGCTGGGTGGTGGTTTCACAACACCATTAATTTATTTCATGCCCTGAGCTACACACCAAACAATGTTACTATGGTAAATTCTATTATATTTTACCATAATAAAAAAAATGTGCATGTGTGCATTCGCGTGTGCTTGTGTAGGCCAGACATCAATTTTGGGTGCTGTACTTCAGGTGTCATCCGCCTTATTTTGTGAGACAGGGGACTGGCTTCAGGTTTACTGGCCAGTAGGCCCAAGGGATCTGCCCGTCTCCAACTCCCCAGTGCCTGAGTGGGAAGTGTGAACCTTCTTGATGTGCACTGTGCCATCTGAGTCCACCGAGGAAGGTCCTCATTGGGAACCAAGCTGGTGTCTGAGCCGGGGCTGGGTTTACCAAACTCCCAACTGGAGGAAGTAGATATTATTCTTTTAAGCAAGAAAGAGAAGAAGGGAAGAAAAGGAAGAGGGGGAAGGAGAGGAAGATACAGAAGGAAGGGGAGGGGAAGAAAGAGAAGAGGAACATTTGAATGCATCTGTTACTGATCCAACTGAAGAAATAGGAGAAAATAGGCAAATAAATTCTATTTTCTTTTAAGAAATGACAATTAAACATGAATTTTTTTTTCTGTCAAAAAGAATGCATTTTTTTCCAAACGCGTTCATTAATAAAGTTAGATGTAAAATAATGTAGCCTCATTTCTCCCACCCAGCCCCCCGTAATCACTGCAAACATTTGAGTCTATTTAAGGACACCAGACCACAGACTGTCGAGAACACTGAGGTGTCCTCCGGGCCGTGTAAACATCTGGTATCTATTCTCTGGAGAGACTAATAATGGAGCTGTACTGCACCAGGTTTCACACTAATTCCTTTGAGCCCTGTACCACATTTTTAAATGGTTCCAAACACACATGATCTTTAATTGGTGTGGATTTCATCCACGATCTCGAGCTGTCTCTAACTCCTAAGCAAGAACTGACAGGGGCCAGCTTCCTTCTTTCCCCTAATGGAGGCAGCTATTAATAATACTGTTTTTCAAAGTTCAATAAAATTACTGAGCTAAAACAAAACATTTCAATAAAAGAGCTGGAGACAGAGCCTATTTTCCCTCATCGACCACTGCCTCCTGCTTCTTTAAACGACACTCGGTGTTTTAAAAGATGCATCGCACATCAGCTTCAAGACTCTCGGCATCCAGGGACCTGAGGAACACCAAATGTCATGGCTGGACTTCAGCCATAATTTCTAAGTGCCATTAAAAAATGTCTCTCAAATTGGGTTTAAATTCAGTGCTGACCCGGTAACCTTGATCCCCAAAACATTCGACGTTAGACGATTATTTTATTTTGCTTCCAAAAGCTCTTCAGTCCAGTGAGGCGTCCATTAGGAAGTTCCACAAGGACTTTTCAGTTTGTTTAGAATTTATTAGCTACAGCAGACAGGAAGGTGGCAATGTGGGCTGTTTGCTGAGTGAAGATTATTCACTGTGCTCCACTGACCTGAGAAATACCCCAAGAGATAAAACAGGGAAATTCAAAGAGACGCAGATTCCATCCCTAGCAGTGTGTACTTTACACCGAAGGGAAGCAATGCTCCCACTAGGTGTGGTCCTGGTTCACACCGCACACTCCAGTGCATCACCAGACAGTGCCAAACTGGAACTTAACTTCTTCAGTGTGGTACCCATCAACACCTTCATAGTAATTCCTTGTCTAAATGCATGAACCTGGCAGAAATGTTAAAACTGTATTTTTTTTTTTTACTCTAAAAGGCAGTTTGAATATCAAAATTCTTTTACTCATCTCAAATTTCTCCTGATGTTTTGCCTTAACTGGTCTCTCCAAACATGCTGCTGGCTTTTGATCTTTATTCTATTATAGAAGCTTAAATACTACAACTTAAAAAATAAAATCTCCTTTGTTTCCATAAATATTCTCTGATCTTTATAGTCAGCACTGGCTCCTCATGTGTATTTACTATTACTTACACGTCTGATAACCCATCTTGAAAAGAAAATTGAAACAGAACAGACTGCCCAGAAAAGCCATTAAAATAAAATTTTAGAATAAATTAATTTTCTCAAGAGTTTTTTTTTTTTGCATGACAAAGCGTATTTTGCCTTTGTAGCAGGCACGTGGCAAAATTAAAGCAATCTGTCAAAACAGTAAGCATTTCCTAATATATATATATATAAAGAAATGTTAGAGTTTACATCAAAAAGACAGGAAGCAGGCTAGGAAAGTGGTTCATTGGTTAAAGGTCCCACCACACAAGCAAGAGAGCCTGAGGTTGGATTTCTCCACTCATGTAAAATGCCCGCATGTGGCAGCGCATGCCTGCTGTCCCAGTGTGAGAACATGGAGGCACCACATACCACATGCGCGCGCGCGTGCGCGCGCGCGCGCACACACACACACACACACACACACACATACACACAAAAGGAGGTCTCAGGAGGAAGAAACCTATGTCCCATTAAGAGAGCTTCACAAAGAAACTCTGAGGAAATAATTTGCTAATATGCAATTCTTCACTGATCTGGTGTGTGTGTGTGTGTGTGTGTGTGTGTGTGTGTGTGTAAGTGTATGTATGTGTGTATATGTGTGTGTGTTTGTGTGTGTATGGGTGTTTAAGTGTATGTATGTGTGTATATGTGTGTGTGTGTGTGTGTGTTTGGGTGTATACATGCTATGGATAGCTTGTAGGAATTTTCTCTTTCTACTATGTGAGTCCTAAGGATCAAACACAGATCATCAGGTTTGGTAGTGGGTCTCTTAGTCCACTGAGCCCTTAGACACACTCTTAAGCTACAACTATTATGTACAGACACAATAACAATGAGCAGAACGGAAACCTGGAAAGAGTCACGTGTATACGTGGAATATTTTAAAGACATCAGAATCATTTTACATATTGACAAAACATGTTAATAATGGTGAACATCTTAATGTCACAGATCTTTTTTAGAAAATTCACTTCTCAAGCATTCATATTCCTGTGTCACTAAATGACAATACATTGTATCATGGACTACTAGCTTGGTAACATTTTATAAGAACATAAAAGGTCTCTGATTGGGCTGGAGAGATGACTCAGTGGTTAAGAGCACTGACTGCTCTTCCAGAGGTCCTGAGTTCAAATCCCAGCAACCACATGGTGGCTCACAACCATCTGTAATTGGATCTGATGCCCTCTTCTGGTGTGTCTGAAGACAGCTACAATGTACTTACATAAATAAAATAAATAAATCTTTAAAAAAAAGTCTCTGATGTTCTCCTAGTTTGTTATCAGAATTTTCTGAAAGCTTCAGTCAGCATTCAATAACACCATAGATACTGGGGATTTAAAACAAACAATTAAAAAGTTATAGTCTCAGCCATATACTATAAGGTTGACAAAAAATCATGGTGTTAAACACTATATAAAAATGAATTTTCATTATATTTCCCACACTGGGAAACTTCCTTAGGAAAAGTTTTACCAAATTTCTGCACTATACGTGTAAGTTTTAAAAAATAATCTTTGACAAGGGTGAACCAAGAGCAGAGAGAATAGCCCTTTGATCTTTAGGTTTTTGTTTTGATTCATTTTTATTTATAATGTTCCTTTCATATAACTTTATACCTTCCAATTAATCTCAGCTTTTCATTCAGCTCCTGGAAGGGCCCTTGGCTCCTGGTCTCTGAGATGGTGCAATGTTGTTATTTTTTAAATGACTGGTTAATGTGCCCCTGCTCCTTTAAAAAAAATCATGCACACATTTATTAACCATATATAAATGCATAAACGTGACTATAGCAGATACATCTTATGTACAACCTTTTTCCTGTTTTTTTTTTTTTCTTGGATATTTACCACTCCCACAGGAAATCTATGTTAACAACCTAATAAGAATTGTATTGCATATCTGTCTGCTCATAATGGCCACATAAAATCATAAATATCTACACACGAATAAACATGAATGTTCTATCACGCCTTAACATTCCACTGTGCAACTGTCTCCCGGGCCACAGCAGTGACTTTGAATCTAATTCTTCGCTCTTCATGTAACAAACTGCAATAGACATGGAACCATTTGGGATGAGGGAAGGGAGGGGGGGTAAGAGGGGAGGAGGGAGGAGGGAAAGTGAGAGGAGAGGAGGCCAAAGGAGAGTAATGAGGATATGAATACAGTTGCATTGCATTTTATACAGGTATATAATACAACATTATATACATTGTATAACATACATTGTATAACACCTTACACAGGGGCTGGAGGGATGCTCTGTGGTTAGGAGTACTTGCTGTTCAGTCAGATAGCCTGAGTTTGTTTCTCAGCACCCACACAGGCGCCTTGGCATCTGACACCCATTCTTTGAGCCTCTGTGGGTGCCCACATACACGCATACCTTGAGTGCGCGTACATGCACACACATACAAACACACACCACACACATACACACACACAAGTAAATAATAAAAATTTTAAATGTTACACTGCAACCTGTCATTCTATATAGTTAATAATTTACATAATTATTTTATATAACTAATAAACCTATATAATAATTTATACGATCGATAAATACTAATAAGAAAGAAAGGAATGAAAAACATGGTGAATGCCCATCCTACGATACCATCCCGGTACCAAGGCTCTGCATGTGGTAGGCCTTCCCTGTTTATAAAAATTCTTTATTCTCTCAGCAGTGATGTGGCACGGCCCCTTTTGCTCTCCTCTGCTCTGCTGGGAATCAAACCCAAGGCCTTATCCATAGCCCCTTTGCTAGATTTTAGTCTGGGAGCATGCCACAAAGTTCATGTCATTTACGTTTTCACTATTTTTTAACAAACATATTTCTCTTGGAACACTGTTATTTTCTTCTGCTTACACTGAACAATACTTTGTAGGCCTCATGTTTGTTCATTTCTTTCTCCCACAACAGTGAGTAGAGATGTTCTTAGACCAGCTACTGACATTATTACGAGCCTATGCTCAGTCTACTGACATTATTATGAGTCTATGCTCTGTCTATACCAGTGGTTGTCAGCCTGTGGGCCATGACCCTTTTTTTTGGGGGGGGGGGGCGGGTCGAATGATCTTCATAGAGGTCACCTAAGACCTTGGGAAAGAACACATATTTACGTTACTATTCAGAGCAGTAGCAAAACTACAGTCATGAAGTAGCAGCGAAAATAACTTTATGGATGGGGGTGACCACCACAGAGGAACTGTAATTGTTGGGTCGCAGCGTTGGGAAGGTTGAGGACCGCTGGTCTATACTATATGGTTACAGAAACTAACCTTGATGCACTGGTCTATGGGAAGGTGAGGACATGATCAATTTAACTTCACATTGCCAGCTTGGTGATCGGGCACATGGGAGCCGGGTGTCAGTGTGTGTCAAAGGGCATTCACCTCTGGACACGCTTCATGACGTCTGGCCAGTGCTTTAAGTGCATCCAGTTTACATTTTTGGCCAGCTTTTTTTGTTTTGTTTTTAACCTCGTGCGGTGGTAAGATCTCTGTGGATTCCATGTGATTGCTAGCTAGTCTCTACTCAGCAGGGAAGAATTCAAACTCCAACCTCCTCTTGTGTGGAAAGGAAACTTGGGTCTCCCGACTCATTGAGTTCATTGTGTAGTTTTACAGCAGTAAAAGGATCTCTGAAAGGCTCCTGTAGACTGGGCTCTGCCCCTCCCCTGCCGACTTTAGAGACACTGGGTGGGATCCAAAGGTCCCAAACCAGCCGCCGTGTCCGGGAAGAACGACAGCTCTTCCCGTACACACCATCCACCAGTTACATGCCATCTCACCTCGCCTTGCAGAAATTCCCAAGGCGCACGTGTGTGTGTGTGTGTGTGCGCGCGCGCGTGTGTGTGTGTGTGTGTGTGTGTGTGTGTGTGTGTGTGTGTGTTCCTTGAATTACTTAAATTGCAATTTGGAAGCATAAGGACAAAAACCAATGTGTTTCCATGCCGCCATCATTCCCCAGACTCTAACTTCCCCCTCTTTAACCTGTAGTCATGATCGATTGGGTTTTGTTTTGATTTGTTTGTTGGTTGTTTTGTTTTTCCAGGCAGGGTTTCTCTGTGTAGCCCTGGCTGTCCTGGTACATGTTCTGTAAACCAGACTGGCCTCGAACTCACAAGAGATCCATCTGCCTCTGCCTCCCGAGTGCTGGAATTAAAGGCATGCACCACCACTGCCTGGCTTAGTTGTGATATAGTTTTAAGATATTTCATATAGGGCTTAAAAATATCTAAACTACAATGAAATACACAGGGCATCGTGATGACTCGTAACATAACACGTACACATCCAGTGGCATTAAGTGAACCGATCGCCAGTCCACCACTTTCCCCTTCTATCTCTAGGATGTCTCCATTTTGTCAGAGTGAAAACCAATTCTTACTAAATAACTCCCATTCTCCACAGCCCGAGTCCCTGTAAACTACCTTTCTATTTTCTATCTTTATTTTGGTTATCAGTTTATATCCATCCGTCTACCCATCCATCCACCTATCCATCCACCCATCCATTCACCCATCTACCCATCCACCCATCCATCTATCCACCCCATCCATCCATCCATCCATCCATCCATCCACACACCCATCCACTCATCCATCCACCCACCCACCTATCTATCCATCCATCCATCCATCCATCCATCCATCCATCCATCCATCAGTGAACATTTGGGTTGTTTCTACCTTTGGCTATTGTGGATAACTTGCTATGAACATGGGAGTACACATGAGCCCTGTTCAGATCCATGACTTCACCGCTTTGAGTAGATTTCTATAAGGGGCATTGCTGGAGAACATGATCACATGGTTGGCCCAAAGCTGCAATTCTCTGCTGCTCTTCACCATCAAAAAAATACCACAGTGTATATCCATAGCCCAGGCCAAAAAAAAAAAAAAAAAAAAGTCAAAAGTCAAAATCCAAAGTATAGGTTCTATCTATCAAAGAATGTGATCTTTAAAAAAAAAAAATCACAAGTCAAAGAATCGCAAAGCTGGGGATTCTTTATAGGATTCTAATACTCCCATGGTCTCTCTGACATGAATTTCCTGCTTATTTTTTCTCATAGGGCTAAAATAACTCGGTAAGTCATTCTCATATTCACCAGCCAGTTTGCACATTTATCCACTGAACGTTCGCTTGGAGAGAGACATTTTCTACACTATGAACACTCAAGTGGCGATCAAACATATATCCAAAGCGTCATTGAGGGCATGTTCACAGAACAATAAGAGACTGGAACTGGAGCGTTGACACATGCTGATATTAAAAAACATTGATCTCCTCCTTTCTCTGTGTGCACATCTAGCCTTTCTGGTTCCCAGGTACATACACTGACCCACCTTCTCAGTAGCTGAGTTCACTCTCTTTAACTCTCCTGTTTTAAGTTAGTTTCCTAACCGCCAGGCCAGTTGGGTCTTAACGTAGTTAGAGACAGTCTGTGCCAGAGATGTGTTACATCCAGCCTGTTTAAACCCTGTGTGTGAAAACTTCTTGTAATCCATTCATCTCTCCTTACCAGAGCACTGGAAACTGGTTTTTTGCTCAACCGTCTAACATCTCATTTCGGCTTACTATAAACAACATATGGATATAGAGTACACAATGCCAATGGGCACTGCCTTCCAAGGGCTATATTTTCTGTATGATTTAACTGGCAGGCAATTATCGCATTAATTTCTACTACTCTAACAACAGTGTAAACGTCAACTAGAACGCCAACTTGGTACATATATGGATACCAGCGCTATTTATCAGTGGCTAAACAGTCCAGTCTATTTGCAAGTCTGTCTCTTTTTCTTCTGCATCGAGTGAGTTTGGGAAACCTGATGACAGGTAAGCAAGCTTGAGAATCGGATCGAGAATCGAATGGAGAACTGAATCTCTCATCAAATCGGACGGACAGCCCAGGCCAGCATAGATATACCAACTGGGGACCAGCCTCAGCATGGGTGAAGGCACTCTGCTGTGAGCTTAACAGCTTGAGAGGATAGCTGAAGAAAATGACCAAGGCTAGGGCAACAAAAGGGATTAATTTTTCACTCTTGCTGAAGAACAGGAGTCGATCTGTGACCCAGCTCCCCAGGTATTACCCGCCCGGCCCCAAGAATAGAGTCATTTCCAAAGTAACTGCTTCAAGGAGTCCACTTGAAACTACAAAGACATTGGATTCCTGTCAGACGCAGGAATTTCTTCAGGGAATAAAAGAATTTTATGACTCATAAGATGAAAATCTCCTGAATACTCACCAAAGTGATCTAACGAGGTACTGTCACCAGGAGAGAAGTTTGATGAATGGATGCGTTTATGCAGGAGAGTTTGAGGCAAAACAGGAAATTGAAAAGACACAGCCCGTGGGTTCATTCGTAATTTTTCCTTTCAGGATAAAACTAACTTCAGAAGCACACTTTCCCACGTGGTGTGGTATTCCTCAGAATGCCGCATTTGACTTCTAGGTCCTTAATTAAAAATTCATATTCCTTAAGAGTGTGAACCATCCTGAGGCAGTTGAGTCCAGGACTCGGTTCTAAGTCATTTTGAAGATTCTTATTCTCCAAATTAGATATAATTTGGGGAAAAAATCTAAGTACTAAAGGTGAAGACTTGGACCCTTTGTTGATTAAGCAGGAAGGATGTCGGGATTTTCCTAGGGAAATCCAGAACAGAGCAGAGAGATAGCAGGGTAGCCTTGACTTTTAGATAAGGGGTAAGGGCACGACACCAAGAAGGCCACCTTGACCTAAAACTATTCCCAGTTAATTCTAATCAAAGTTTTGTCTGTTCTATATTAATTTTTCTTCTACTAACAGGTTGTAAAACATAGAGCAAGCAACGGAAACCCTCTGTTTAATCTTTCCCAGGGACAAACGCAGTGTAATGTATAATACGTAACTACGAATTGGATGGCAAATTACTTTTATTTAATTTAGTCTATGCTTAGCCTCACCTCTGAAATACCAGTCTGCGTGCTTCTATCTGGTTTGATTCTATAGTCCACTTAGCACCGTAAATGTTTACACTGAGAGGACAAGAAAATGTGTGATATATTTTAACTGTCAAAAGTGTTGTGAACAGCAGCAGCTGGAAGAATGCCTCGCCCCCTTCTCTGTTATCCCAAAGCCTTTAGTTTCCACAAACCAGCAGTTACATCCTTTAATGTCTATATTAAAAGAAAGGCAGCAGGAAGGACAATGAATTTATTGCTATTTCTGAAAAGCACAGTATAGCTTCTCTCACGTGTGGTCTCTATATTCGGTGCAAACTTCGAGTTAGTGTAGTGGGGGTGAACTGGTCGCCAGCAATGAAGCTTTTCCTTCTTTCCGTTTTGTTGTTGGTTTTTGTAGACACAAGAGCCGGGAGGGCCCTCTATGGGAACCCTACTTGTTCCTGTTTCTCTAGGAGGACCTTGTCCATCATTCTAAACTCGTCATCACACGGCTGTGTGAAAGGCTATATCCTCAGCCGACTGAACTCTGAAAATAAGTTGCTTCTTGTACCACCTTCAGACACCGTGACCTTCCACTAGTGAAGCTGAAGAGATGGTTACATTACACTCCTGCCACAGTGACAACGGACCGTACAAGAAGATCTGGGGGTAAATATTGAGCGGTAAGGAAAATACGTGTATAATTAAAGTTTATGTTTAGCACATTCAACTCAAGAAACATGTGGGGTTCGGTCCCCCACCCCATCACCTAGCAGCCGCTTGTCTCTCCAAGCACAGCGCAAACCACACCCCCGTTATTTGTTAACCACGGTGGCGAATCTTCCTGTTTCTCCCATGGTTCAAGGGCTTGCTTTCCCTCCTGCTTAGAATGTGCTAGTTCTGCGTGTAGGTCTGTTCTCACACTTCAGAACGTAGTCACTCCCTCCGTGAGGACGTCCTTGAAATTCCCGTCCAGAAGCGCGTCTCCTCCCACGCACGCTGAGCGATCCTTCCTTCCTTTCCACTTCCTCTGTAGTTTTTATCAGACGCCAATGTGTTTCTTCACTAGTTTCATGACAGAGATTAGAGAGTAAACTGTCCTGTTTATTTACCACAGGCTCCCCTGGTCCTACAAGAAGTAAATATTTACTGTGTAGATAACCCCAGAGCTCTACTATAAGCTGAGGCCAAGGCAGCATGAAAGTCTACAGTCTCACCCCACCCCTCGAAGAAAGGAAAGGAAAGGAAATGTAATGTAGACATTATGCCTCTTCCCACCAACAATCCCAGATGCAGCTCTCCCCAAGCATCCTCACCAACCATTACCTCATAACCGGATGTCGGAAATAGACAAAAGCCCCAAGCCCCGTGGATATGTTAAGCATTAAACAACACGCCCCTAAAGAACCAAACATTTAAAAAAGATTAAAAAAGAAACCAAACAACTAAGACAAATGATAATGAAATCACCAATGCTTATGGGATCTGGCAAAAGCGGTGCCAAGCGGGAAGTTTCTAGAAATAAATATCTACATCTAGAGATATGGTACTGCCCACCTGTCATCTCCAAGCCTGGGGTCCCGTGGTGAGCAAGATGTTCACATTTCTTCTCGCAGTAAGTCAAAAAAGCAAAGCAGTCTGAAGATGACACGCACCAGCAAAGAAGAGAAATAGGAGGCTGATATAACTGTAAGACGGTTTTTACTGTTTTATGACTTCCCTGATCTATAATATCTGTGCCGGGCGGTACGTTCACATCCCTTATAAACAGGCAAAGACGCGCCTACCCAAAAACCAACGTGAGCAAACAAACCGTAATGAGAGACGGCAAGTATCTTCAAAGGTTCTTTCTCCATTAAAAACAAAACAAAGCAAAAAAAAAAAAAAAGTAGAATGTTTAAATTAATAGAAACTTCATATTTTATACATAGAATCTCATGCTGGGTGAAAAAAAATAATGAAGAAAAACCGAGCAATATTATTTTATAAGACTCTCACTTGAATTCAAATGACAAAGGAGATTAATACATAAAAATAGCAAAGCTATAGCAGGGAGACACCACACAGGGAATCAGGAGGGACCTAAATAAATAAATAAATAATAAATAAAATCAATTCTTAAAGCATCAACTTCCGTAAAGGGGGTATTTTAATAAAGGGCAATAATTCAAAAGCATATAACTTCTGATATGCTTTTACATATAACAGAGCCATGAACTGTATAAAACAAAAATTACTAGAGACACACAGTGTCACACACACACACACACACACACCCTGGTAATCCTCACTTACTCTAAGGGCTGTTAATGTGTACATTTCTAAACAACAAAAGCGGCAAACAATAATAAAGGAGACAAAAATGATGTGAATTCCATCAGCAGCCATATTGGCAGGAAATGGCAGTCAGCGAGAGGCCTGCCTAACATGTACAGGGTCACAGGCTAGATCCCTAGCACTGGGAAGAAAAATAAGGGCTCACCGAATCTTCCTATCCTCTTACCAGCTACAACTACTTGGAGAGCACCAGGTCAACCAGAGGGAATCTGAAATAGAGGAAAACTACACATCGAGGGGGATCTGGGAACCGTGGTATCGAAGAGACCAAAATGCCAATCAAACTTCAAAACCTGAGCTTTTTCCTGGAGATTCAGGAGCAACATTTTGGACTGTAGAAAATGAGTCTGCCTTGGGTCTTAGTTCTTGACAACAAGGACTGAGAAACACAGCCCCGGGAGACGTGGAGTGCCAAGGGGGGTGAGGGGTGTCTTAGGAATCACACAGAAGACCAGTTGTCTGAAGGGAGACAAGCTCAGAAGAGACTTGTCACAAATGTGACCTGTTGCTGAACTATAATCCACGGAATTAGGGACTAATTAATTCCATCCCTCCTCCTGTCTTTGATTCATTCTTGAGTTCAAGCAAATGTTCCCTTAACTTCTAGGAAGAGCCAGTCCTTGTGCTGGATGCAGAGAAAACAGACAGCACTGTGTCTGCTTATATCTGATGATTTCCAGGGGCAACGTACACGTTGGAGTCACTTGGGGGCCTTTTAGAGCATTGTATACCTAAACTCCAGTGCCAGACACTTTGAGACAATTGACCAAGGACCTATGTTATTTGTTTTTTTGTTTGTTTGTTTTTTTTCAAGTTCATGAGGTTGTTCTGACATGTGGATAGGGCTAAGAAAAAACCGTTCAGAGGAAGTAGGCTCTAGCAAGCAGAGTAAGGACTGGGCAATGTTGGTATGAATAAACCCAGGTGCAACCAATAGGCGTGCCACCACTGGAAGCCACTGGAGACGCTCCTCTCCTCAGGTCTTCAATTATCCTCCCCTCCCCTCCATGTGTAGGTCCCCGGGATATGCGCCCATTTTCTTTTAGCACTTAGCTCAAATTATCTTTCTAATCCAACCTTTCATGATCTTTCATACACAACTTACATAGTACTGTTGATAACTCTCCCAGAACCTTGGCTACCTCGGTCTCCACAACTCCACAACATTCACTTTCAATCCCCAGCTGCTGCACAGATGGTGTGAATCCAGTACCAATCATTTCAAACACTGCTCCAGACTCTCAAACACACTTGGGAGCTCGGGGAAGGACCCTCTCCCTCCCACAAGTGGGAAATCGATGCTTGACATCCCAACCTGACAGTCTCGATAAACTGTCTACTGAGACTATTTATTATACACTATCGAGTACATTCTAGGTTCCGGCCCCCAGGGGAACCAGCCATCCAGAATGTCACTTTTGCATAACAAAATATATTCTAAGCTCAAAGTGGTTGACTTACAAGCAAACTTTTGAAAGAAAAATAAAATACCCAATCCACTCACATCTTTGAGAATGTCCTTACGTCACATCCTGGCCAGTTCCAGGAGTAGCCACACCACTTACAAAGGACAGAGTTGGAAGACAGATGCGGTAAGTTCTAGGCTACATTTAAAACATCACAAATTAAAGGCCTTCCGCTAGAAGCATGTTCGTGGTGGCTTCATTTAACCCACTGTGGTTTCTGAAGAATAGGCACTGTCATCCACCAACTGCTGTCTTTCTGGAGAAAGAGCTAGTTATTCCTTCCTTTCAACTACAGCAAGTTTCAGCTGTTAGTTTTAATATTCAGTGAAGCTAGGATGAGAAGAGCTGCGTAACTCTGACGGGAGCCCACCATCTTTTGACTCGTAAAGCTCACGTTCCCGTTTCCAACTGGTCTGTTTCTTTGTTAAGGCTCCCACACGTCAGCCCTGGTGACATCCTCTTTCTGCTCCCACAATATTCGCATAAGGCAATATGTTCTTGTCTTTGCCCACTTGATGGGAAGCCTGTGTAAATCACATTTCTTTCCTTTTTATTACAACCTCCAGTCTTTCGAGACAGTACCCCCATTGGAATGACTGGAACATTCTGAAAGTCACTGGATGGAGAACATTTATCTTCTGTCAGGAACTCAGGGGGACACAGGGACTCAGAAAGGTCAGGTGTAATGATTTCCTTTTCCCTGTTTATAAATGCATTAGATGTTTTTGCACATTACACTAGAATATTACAAGCAGCTCTAAAAAAGAAAATAAAGCCACTTGTAATCTTACTTCACTGAAGTAACTACCGCTAAAGTTTGGCTGTATTCCTTTTTTAAAATTCTACATAGAGAAAATATAGTGACCTGCCCTTATTATGGAGATTTGGAATATTTAGACTCTTCCCCTCTCTTCCCCTTCTCCTTCCCCTCCCTTTTTCTTTTATTTTCTTTCTTCCTATGATCATGAGTATTTTATGAGCATTCTTCTACATTTGCTTTTGAGCATTTCCTCTATAAAGTTTCTGAAATAAGGATTTCTTTATTAAACAATCATCAAGTTCCTTTTAAGGAAAAAAAATGCATCAAAATTCTGTTCCCATTACTAACATTTGAACTTGGTCTAACTATACTCTTGAAGCTCTAATTTTTGGGCATTTAATAGTTTGTACCATTTATATTTCTATGATTCCCAATTTGGTTAAACTTTGGAAATGTTTATTGGCCTCTTAAAATCATTCGATTATTTTTTTTATCTATCTATCTATCTATCTATCTATCTATCTATCTATCTATCTATCTATCTATCTATCTAAGGCTGTTCGAATGAGTAAGATAAAGTTCACAATACTTTACTTAAGACTTTGTATTCAATGGAAAAATGAATTTGTCAGAAGCAAATGAGGCTGAAAGAGTTCCGTTTTTGTTTTTGTTTTTTGTTTTTTTTCCCCCCACCTTTGTAAGGAAGCAAGAAAAACTAACTTCCCTCAGCTGGATTGAGTGATCACTATACATTGCCTGTCAGAAGACTAAGCTAGAGTGAAGCTGGTTTGCCAATACCTGTCAGCAATCAGCAGGCTTTCACAGAAATGCTCTGCCGGGGGTAAGAGACACCAAGTACAAAACAATGTAAGGTGGAACAGAGCAGATGTAGTAGAAAAACCGCATCCACACTTTAAAGGGATTTAATACCAGTTTGCAACATAGTTTGTCTTGATTTGCAACATAGTTTGTCTTGATTTGCAACATAGTTTGTCTTTGGTCTTATCCTGTTCTCTTCCTTGCAGCAAACAGCCTTCTCTCGCCGTCCTCTCAAAACCCAGCTGACATGCTTATGTAAGATGAATGGTTATCTTTAGACAAAGCAGACTTCCTTCCATTTGCCCATTTTATGTAGTATTTACATATAACCTCAGAGAAGGAGAAAAATGAGGGATTAGGAAAGGCTTCCTCTAGGTAAATATGACAGGGAATGAATACACATCGTTATCTGGGGATTAAAAGGGCAGAGCTGCCAGAGTCACTGGGCAAATGTCCAACGTTCAGAGTCACACTTGTGCCACCTATGTAGCTGCAAGTGACACTTTATGAGATGGTCTGTTTCCAAGTAATGAGGATATGCCTAGCTATAAAGATAAAGTTTTAAAATTACACACTAATTGAAAAACAGTAATTTTAGGCCCTTTATGCTCAGCCTAGTAAATCTTAACACTTTAATGAATATATTAAAGATCTCACAAAAGCTACATTTGAGTTGAAATTCATTCTTAATTTATGTTTTTTGACTAAAAACCAGGCACAATTTGATATGGTTAAACAACTTCAAGTGGATTATGATTGATATATTTTTCCTGTAATAATTTTACTAGCTGTAAATTTCAGGGTAGAAATAAGATAGTGGTCATTAAAAACAGAATGTGAAAATATTTTAATCTTCTTCAGTCATTAATCATGTCGGCTTTACTAGATCACCCCACTAAGCTATCTGAAGCAGATTAAGACATTTTCTAAACCATAGCTTTTCTGTTTTGGATCATTCTATATAAAATCATCCCACAGACTCAGTGGCAAATTCAGATAAAAGATAAATATAGAATCCTTCAGTGCTTTGTTCCATAGACCCATGACTCAAATCATGGTATGTCACACATCATATAAATTAGAAAAACATAATAATTAAAAAAAATTAATGCCTAAAGAGGAAAATCATAAATCTAGCAGTAACAAGAGTAAAATGGAAAAGTTGCTACCAACCAATTTTATGCATGATTCTACTAAAGCAAGTCACAAAGTATAATGCATTTAAATAGATCCCTGTAAAATGGGTGGGGCTGGTGCGTGCCCTCCAGCATTAAGGGCTGACCAGGCAGATTTCCGTGAATTCAAGGCCAGCCTGGTCTACAGAGTGAGTTTCAGGATAGTGAAGCCTACATAGAGAAACCCTGAAACCCTCAAAATATATATATATAGAGATTCCTATAGAAATAATTCTGATTGACTACATCTGGATGAAATATTGATATAACTTTCACAGACAGGTTTTCTATTAGTGTATAACCCTAGGGGGAAAAATAAGGCTAATGAAATGTTATCATGTAAATAAACTTAATTTTGAAATGCTCAGGGAAAGCTCTAAATTCCATTTTTTTAAAGTCCCTGCAGAGCCTCAGGTACATTCTTACTGCTATAGCATAAAACCTGAACCCTTGTGTAGCTGCTCTGAGCCACTAAACTCTGCCGCTAAGTACCACTACTGTTATTAAACTATACCACTAAGCACCACTACTGTCACTAAACTTGCCACTAAGCACCTCTAGTACTACTACTACTAAACTCCATCACCAAGCACCTCTACTGTTACTGAGTTCCTGACTATTGACACCTTTTATCTTCCACCAATCATCCTTCCATTCATAACATGAGTGATTTGGATACAAAGTAGATTATGGATACAGTGTTTATTTTAAAAATACTACTTTCATTAAGGGATGGCAAATATCCAACATTACTTTGAAAATGGCATAATGCATTTTATAAAACTCATCATCATTTCACCTGTGTTCCATCAACTCAACAAACATTACACGTGCCATATTGTGTGAAGACATAATGTGAACTGATTGCTTAATATGTAGTAATTAAATGTTTCCAAGTTGATAAGAATAAGGCATCAGGCTACTATTAATAGTGACATCTGAATACAATATATGCAGTTTAGCCATCTATGTTCTTAAGAAACAGTATGTGAATCTTTTATATATAGAAAAGGATGAAAAAATTACAAGTTGAATGATCATCAAGCCAAAATATTGCTCAGAATTCCTTCATATTTCGTTCCTACCATCAGAAATTGGGAAATGAATAAAAAAAATAAAATGTTTTTTATAAAAGACTTATTTTTAACATTTTAACTTTACGTGTGTCAGGGCATGTGCGTATGAGTGTGGGCACCCACAGAAGCCAGAAGAGGCTATCAGATCCCCTGGAGCTGGCCTTGCAGGCACTTGTGAGCCTTGGGTGCTGGGAACTGAACTTGGGTCCTCTGCAAGAGCGGTAAGCATGCTTAATCACTGAGCCATCTCTCAGCCCCCAAAGAACCTCCCATAAAATGTTCTTTTCTATAGTGTAATTCCCTGATATAAAAGAAAAGAGAAAGTTATTTACATATAAAACAAGTTTTAAAAGTCTAACTGAATATAGAAGAGTTCAGGGATAGGACAATTGACGGGCATATGCAGGGCCCTCAGAACTCCAGCACATGGAAACATCTGTCAGTACAGCTATAGCCCACACTTGGGTGGTTGTGGCAAGGAGATGGCCAGCTCTAGACCTTCCTGAGCTGGGGTGAAATTTTGGCTAAAACAAAACAGAATATTTTTAAAACATGTAGACGAGCGTTTTTAATATTATAGACAAAAAACAATACACAGCTTCATTTATTTACATTTGCTCCTTAATGAGCAAAACCTTTTCGTATTAGAATAAGCTGTTAAACTCTTAATCCTGCAACCAAGAGACATGTCCCACCAGAATTTCTAGGTACTGCTGGATAATGTTGAACATTTCTGACCAGGAATGAACAAGACATGTCAAGAATATAAATGTTCCAAGAACGTTCTGTGTTGACCTATAATGTTGACATATAAAGAAAATCAACATTACCAAATGCTACTGCTATCTACAGGGTTACCCCCCAAACTCTTTATTCTAATCCCCAGGGTCTGTAATAAGATGTCAACAGCACCTGGGCCTTTTAACAAAATCCTCTAGTTGTGGTGGGTAGGTTTACTTAGTCATCCTCAGAGATACTTGCCACTGTTATCTCTGAATTTGACCCCAGAGGGCTATTTAAAATGTTCTCTCTCCTTATTTATATCAATTCCCGGTTCTTGAAGACCTACCACGTCCTAAAGTAATTCCCTTTCTAAAGAGTCTCCTTGGATTCCATTGTGAGAATCAACCACATTGCCTGGAGCCCATAGACATCATTTCTTCAATGAAAGCAAGAAATGCTGTATGTCCTCCATGTCTTACACGCGCAAGCAGAAATTGGAGTAAGAATATCTGCATACTAGTCCAGTGCTTTGGTAGTGGAATTCTGGGCCAGAGTATTGGAAACTAACATGTTAGTAAGTATAACCATGTCACTGGTAGCCAGAGTTGGGCCTACGTGGACCCAGACTTATTCTTCTCAGCCGTATTCAGTACTAGTACCTACAAATATCTATGCGGCCTTAAGGAAGTTGCCTAACTTTCTGCAGCCCGACTCTCTTCACCGATGAGTATTACCTTGCAGAACTTATGTTAGAGAGGCTCAAACTTGGTAAGACATATGAAAATGGTCTTTAATGGTAAAGCGCTATGCAAATATTTTCACGATTATTTATCAGGAACAGCACAGCTGAAGTTCGGTTTCCAAGTCATGGGAAATAAAAAAAGAACTGAATCCATTTCAAAAGTATCATCACTCTGACTCAGGACACGGTTTTTATAAGACTTGGGGCTTGGGCACGGCATGCTCTAATGCAGTGGGTACAGTTATAGACTCTGAGTCACTTCCATTCTTGTCCGTCGACACTTCTCACCAGAGAGAAAGAGCAATTACGTCGGGCAGTGGTGACGCACGCCTTTAATCCCAGCACTTGGGAGACAAAGGCAGGTGGATTTCTGAGTTCGAGGCCAGCCTGGTCTACAGAGTGAGTTCCAGGACAGCCAGGGCTACACAGAGAAACCCAGTCTCGGAAAAAAAAGAAAAAAGAAAAAGAAAAAAAAAGAGCAATTACATCTGTGCTAGCAGTGAGAACATTTTCCTAAACATTAATGTGCCCAAGAAAAGAACAAAACTGCAGGTTTTTTTAAAAGACTATATAAAACCTTCCAGGACTCATCTATACCACCAAGGGAGGAAATTCATAGCTTAAAAGGATTAAAAAAAAAGATACAATTCAATTTGTGATCTAGTAGCAAACATGAAAGCCAAAAAAAAAAAAAGGCAGCTAAATGGTGCTAGAAACAAGAAAAGTTTACGTGAGGGCTAGCCTTGGCACTCAGCCTGTGCTCTCCCGCCTCCAGTTGGTTTATGGAAGACAACTGACCATGTGCTATGCTTGCTTCTATACAATCCGTACGGTCGTTACAGTGGAGACCTGACTTCTCATACCAGCCTTGGACAGGGTGCAAAGGGCAGCACTTACCAGCACGCACCCCTGTCACGTTCTTGTTGGTCTCTCTCAGCAGCCAACAGTTGTACCGCGGCACTCCTTCCTGAGGCGCTGGCACCAATGGACCAGCCTCATAAAAGCTGAGTAGCGAATCACTTATGGGTTGAGCAATGTAAAGAGAAGCGTATTTGCCTAAACTTAAAATATATTGGCTCGTGCTTAAACAGCAAGGGTTTCTTAAACTCGCCGTCTGGATCTAAGGTTAGCCTTTGTTAGACCTTCCCTGCTAAACACACAGAGATATCAATGGGAACTCGTATAATGAACCAAGTTCTGTAAGAAGCAATTGTGTCTACTGTGTTCCCAGCCACTACCTCAACATCTGGCATACCGCGTGCTCAATAAATACATGTTGAATGAATGAATTGTTCAATAGCCAGTGTTTTTCTTACTTCTATTGAACGGTGTCCAGGTACGGATTGCCACACTCTCAGAGGGATTCGTTCTTTATTCCCCTCTCTCCTCGTTGTCATTAAAATAAGAAATTTAAAACACAAAATTGTAAGACTAAAATGTGTTGTCAGCCTAGGCAGGCAAGGATGGAAAAATATTTTCCTTATTAGCATTTATTGAGGAGGGCAAATTGCCTCCTTCTTTCTGATTAAGTTTAAAACTCTAGTTCCGGCGTAACCAGATTCTCCATCTCCTTCAGACAACTGCCTCTCATAATATTCCACTCCGCACTTCAGCGCCTTTCGCATCAACAGAGTCTGTTCTTTGATTTCCTTACCATGGCGCAGAGATCCCTTTTAACTAAAGATCCTGACGGTGACACTGGAGGCTTTTTACTCTTTGGATTTTTTTCTCTACCCTTCAGGATAATTATATTCCGTCCTGCCTCTTTATATCGTGTTGTTTGGAGCCTCCTAACCTTCTCCACCCGGGCTTTATTTAAGAGAGCGAGCACACCGCCTCTGCTCTCCATACTTGCCCAAGCTCATTAGGTTTCTTAATCCTCTATAATTTGCTTTCATGAAATCCTATACCTTTGAGATGCTGTGTTCTGTTTCCTTAGGAGAGCTACTCCAAGCCGTGCAGAAGCAACGAGCACAAAATCTAAGCTTATCCGTTTTCTATAGAAAACTTTGTTTTGAATGTTTATGGGCCATGAAACTACACCCTTTTAGCTTGGTCTGTCTTTCTTTCTTTCTTTCTTTCTTTCTTTTTGTTTTTTTTTTCCCCAAACACTGCCTGAGATGTCTCAAGCAACAGCATACAGCTACAGGCAGTCTTTCGCAGAGAGTTCTTAACTTGTAAGTCTCAGAATCTTAGAAAAACCACAATATCCGACTGCATTGTTGACTAGTAAGTTCAAACTATGTCTTTGCATTACACCTAGAATTTAGAAGAGAATAAAACCCACGAGTGTATTTGCAGTTATTCCACAAGGATGTGAACGAACGACACGTGTTCTTCGACTTCACTGAAGACCTGAGTCTTTTCAACCGCTGCTCCTTGACCTAAGCTTTTCCCCATTCGATTCGTTGACACTTCTGCTAAGGGGCATATTCAGAACGGACAAAAGAGCACGTGTTTTCCATTTTACTCCTAGCTTTCTAGGACCCTTTGTTAAGAAAAGTTGTTTTGGTTTGTGGGCTGAAAGAGTTAATGAATTTTCCAAAGGTGGCTAGCTTTACTCCAGCAAAGTTCACACTCTCAGCTCCGTGAGTGTTAGCACGTGACCCCCATCCGGAGGACAGAGAGCAAAGCCAGAGTTCCTTATTTAACTGGTTTGCATCCACGCCCTGACCTCCAGGGCTCTGTTTACATAGTCTATCGTGTGATATACTCCGCAGTTCTCAGCCTTCAAAAGCATGTCTCTCCAGAGACTTGATATATGGCTTTCATGTTTGATCACTGCATTAAACCCAATGCTCTGCTTCCCCCCAGCAACAGCCAGCTTCCTGCTTGGGTGGTGGGCTGGAGAGCACAGCTTCTTGCCAGCGCTGAACATAAAAGGAAAGTCTGTTTTACTCTCTCAATAAAGTCACCAATTCCACAAGCTCTCGGGGCAAGAGACGTCCACTAGGAACTCACGTTAGCACAGAAACTTTCGAGCCTCTTTCGAAAGAAGGCCGGCTCAGTATTCTCATCTGACAAAGCCAAACGTTAGGTCGTTGAGTCATGAATCAACAGAACACATGCGTAAATGTAGAATTCGCTGTAGAACTCAGTACAACAGAAATCACAGAAAAAAATGGGAGCTTGGGACTCGTGTCCAGAGTCTTCATGTGTGAGGGACGTTTCTGTGACGCTTAGGTCAGAATGGACACAGTCCCCCTGCGCCGGCTGCAGGGTTTCCTAAGTAGATGACTTTCCAGGTGTGAACACAGAAGCACCACAATCCATCCTCCAATCCATAATCTCTGAGAGGCCTATACTTCTACAACAGGTTAAGCTCCTGAAAGTGCAATCGTCCCCATTCGGTACGTCAGAACAATCCATAGTTGTCAGGTTTTAAATACCACGTGAAACTTAAAATATGAGAAGAAGGCAAGACTTTGACAAATTGTGAATAATAGTAAAATTCAGATGATAGTGATGCAATAAGTGCTCACTGATAACTACTCTCCCTACTGATTGACATTTTCTGCATAAAAATTTTTAATTTCAGGGCCTGGAGAAATGGCTCAGTGGTTAAGAGCACATACTGCTCCTGTGAGGGACCCAGGTTTGGTTCTCTGCACCTACGTAACAGCTCTCCCCACCCTGTAACTCAAGTTCTAGGAGATGCAACTCATCCTCTTCTGACCTCTATGGGCACTGCGCACATACGCTGTACATAAACTCAGGCACGCATACATACACATAAATTAAATACACTCTGATTTTTTAATCTTAAAAACTTAATTTAAGGAGCTGAGAAGACGGCTTAGTCAGTGATGTGCTTGCCTTGCAAACATGAAGACTTGATTTTGATCCCCAGAACCCGCATGTTACAAAAAAAAAAAAAAGCCAGGCACGGTGCCACATGCTTCTAATCATATCATAGCATTCCAGAGGCAAAGAGAGCTGGTCCTTTGAAATTGCTGGACATCAGTCTAGCCTAACTGACAAGCTCTATACTGGAGAAATAAAGTCAGACATGACGGTACATGCCTTTAGTCCAACAAAGGCTATCCCCTAACCTTCATACATACATACCTGTAAACACCACACACACACATATGCACACACGTGCACACACACACACACACTTAAGATATAGCAGAAGGTTGTCCAAATAAACAAGACTTTATGTTATTTTCTTGGTTGATATTTTAGTGTATACTCAACAACTGATTTTTTTTTTAAATTATGTGATGGTAGTAAAAGCCTGCCTTCCACCTCAACCTGAAACTAATCTATTAGCTACAAATGTTGTTCATAAACTGGTTACTTCCCTTAATAAACCCTACACACACACACACACACACACACACATACACACACACACACACATATATGTATGTATATACAAAGTATGTAAGCACACACATAGATAAACTTTGAAATCCTGGGCCTTGCTAGTCATTGATCACCATATTTAATATGGTGTCATTCTTCAGCCGAAGATCTTGCTTTGCCAATCTGTGTACAGCATTAAGCAGAGATACATTTAATGAACAATAAAGAAGCTGAACCTATTAGAATCACACATTTATTTGTCCCAATGTCGTCTCATTCATAACCACAATTTGCATGATAGAAAACTCTGAGAACAATCACCGTGTTCCCTTCGTCTGATTCCTCATCAATGGTAAGCTTAGATCTTGGCACTCAGAAGGGGGAAAAAGTTACTTATTTCTTAATTTTAAAACATCTAAATTTACTCCTTAGTTCAATACAGAAAATTAAAGCACAGATAAACTTTTAATTCCTATTTCCCAGAAGACCTTAGACATCTCTAGCTATAGTTTTCAAAGATATGCGGCTCTTGTCTAACAGACATTCAAGTAATTGAAATTGAAGGAAAGAGTTGTGGGCAAAAATCTTAGGTCAAAGAAGTAAAACATGAGCCTGTACGGATGTTATAACTATTTCCATGATAAACACTAGCCTTCTGTACATGGATTTAGCAGCGCACTTTAATTTGGATTAGAAATCTTAACATAAATTATTTGACTTTGACAATAGCAGCCTAATATTTCGGTTTTGTACATTATCCGCAGCTTTCACTTTCAAAAGGAACCAACCAGACTTCCTTATTTTTTAAAAGCCACATTCAAGGTCTTGGACCTTAAAACCAGCTTCTTGTCTGATTTCTTTTTTTTTGTTTGCTTGTTTTTTCGAGACAGGGTTTCTCTGTGTAGCCCTGGCTGTCCTGGAACTCACTTTGTAGACCAGGCTGGCCTCGAACTCAGAAATCCTCCTGCCTCTGCCTCCCAAGTGCTGGGATTAAAGGCGTGCACCACCACCGCCCGGCTCTTGTCTGATTTCTAAAGAACGGAATTATATAATCAATAAGCAGCAGTTATTACTTTATTATTTGGTGGCTGGCAGGTTTTTTTAAAGGCATGTAGTCTTTGTGTGATTTTAATTTCCATCAATTTATTTATTACTGTGCTTAGAGAGTTCAACTATTAAAGACATCTTTCATTCTGGTGCAATTTCTTGGGGTCAATGGTCAAATTCAGTGTCATTTCATCTTCATGCCGTTTACACTTTGTGTCTGATTTTTGTTTACCTTGTTTTGTTTGTCTTCAGCCTGTTTACCCTTTGTGTCTGACTTTTGTTTACTTTGTTGCAACAGTGACTTGGCTGACTTAGAAGTCCCAGAACATTCTGACTTAGAGTCCTGGAAACCTAGCATTTAAACTAGGTGAACTTATTAGGCCGAATCTATAGACTTCAACGGCTGAGAGAAGCGTCCCTCTAAACTAGAGAAACCACACAACTGCAGCGCACAAGGATGATGCGGCTCATGAGATGGACAAGCAGAAGAGCCCTGTGACACCACCTTCGAAAGGAATCTACAGACACTCCACAAGCTACCGTGTGTTAGGCTGCGATACAACGGATCTCATGACTAAAAGTGTGACGATTTAAATCCGACAAGTTATGTAATTTCCCCCTGCAAATTATTATCTATTGGGATTGAAAAACTAATGTCGATATATTAAAATCCATCACAGGGCATAATCCCTTGGCACCCAACGTGAGACAAATTTTGCACTTAAATAGTAAACAGCAATGGAAACTCTACCATGCACAGAGCTCAGCGGGAGGTGACGGACTCAGCCTGATGAGTGCTATAGGACCATCCGTGCTTAAGGACAGAGAGTATCCGATGTGGCTGAGAGTGCCATTGTCAATAAACTCTGTCCTGATAGATGCAAAGCAACAGCTTGAGGTGATCTTAACTTTCTATGATTCCCCCAACAAAACATTAAACGTCTATGTCATAGACGGATTTCCAACTCTACAGTACGAAAGCCTACACACTCTGCTCCATTAAAATGCATCTCTCCCCCTCCCAAATCACTTGCAAACACTCTTCAAGCATTCAAAAATGTAAGATGCTTTGTCTATTTACAAGGTAATATTCTGTTTTGAACAGTGAGAATGTGCAACAGACACCCTTGCTTTTAAAAGGGAACTCTCTGTAGTTAGAGGGGCAATTAATACTTGTTTCAAAAGTATTAAAGATCCTAAAACGGACATCTCAAATTATGGTCTGAAGCAACCTGTAGTCCTACTCTGAGTTGGAGCTTGGGCTTCGAAAAGAGATGGCTCAGTCTGTTTTAAATCAAAATGGTTCTTGATGTACCAAATTACTTTTCAAAGAACAATATATATATATATACTCAGAATAACATTCTTGGTGTAAACATACCTGAACCAGAGTCAAATTTGGTTTCTGACCTGCAAAGCAAAAAGAAAAAAATGAAAAATTAATATAAAAGTTATAAAAGATCTGGGGTGGGAGGTGCAGTAATTATAGATTTATATATAATGGTCAAAAAGGAAAACCATTTCCTTAAACATAAACATATATATTAATCTCAACCATTTCCATTGCAAGCATATAGTAATTCAGGTCACCTAGTAAGAAAAATAAATAACTTTTAAAGTTTGCCTTTCATAGAAGGGACTTTATTTTCCCAAATTTCCAATCTTTCTTTACAGATACACTTATTTCAACTGTATTATGGAGCAATAAACAAATCCAGTCCAGAGTTATTATCAAAGATTTTCAATGACTTAACACCAAGTAATTTCCCAGCAGGTTCTTAGCATACAGCACATGAACTTAGTAACCCCATACACTTAATAAGGAGGAAGAGAGAACAGAATCCTTGTGGGAACATTATGTTTCAGATACAGGTTAAAACCGGCTGTAGGCTCAGAAGCCTTTGAAGCCCTTGGGCCGGCTGTGGGAAACTGCTGTTGGGTAATTACTCTCAAGATGCTAAGATGCCCTCAAGCAGAATTAACCCTGTGACTGGGCCTATCCACACGGACCACTATAAGACAGCATTGTCTATATGGAGTGCCCGGCCCAATTAGTGGGCATGCTCACTGGGATTTATAGCGCACATTCACAGGCGATGGTATATATGGTCACAGCTGCCCCCAGCAAGATACAAGGACTGAGCAGTGGGAGTCCTGTTAAGGCTGCTCCGTTGACAGAGAAGGTTTTCCCCTCTGTGGAAATGCAGCTAACTAAATGGGAAAAGGAGATCCCTTTGAAATTATGCCAGGGGACTGAAGCACACTGGACGAGGTGACTCTCCTCACCTAAATTAGCATTGAGAGAACTCAATAAAAAAATAAGAGGCTTCTTTGGTCACAAAAATCCGTGTTCTCAAAGTTCGCCTTACTTTTGGACAAAAATCAACATTTTTCATTTACATACTATATATAAGTATATATAGTTATATATACATATATATAAGTATGTATGTATGTATGTATGTATGTATGTATGTAACCACAGATTTTGCTTGGCTGGGGATTTTCTCTGCATGGTGCTTGGAATTGAACCTAGGGGCTCATACATGCTAAGCAAGCATCTGGCTCTTTAGCTTTGCATACGGTCCAACCAATCACATTTGTAACAACTACCTTCAATAATGCAGACCCACCATCCTCCCCAGATCCAGTCCTCATGTCTGTCCTTCTTTCTATGCCCCCTCCCACTCCCAATGCAAATTCATTTCACCGTATGAGATTGACGCTTCTGCAAAGCCTGTCTTCATGACTACACCATCCTGGTAACAACTCAGAGCCTCTGATGTGTTACGCCGTTGACTTCCTTACCTACTTCCTCCCTAGATAGACCTCAGCCATGCCTCAGTAACCTTTGTAACCAACCACAGCGTCTAGATGCACCTGGTGTGTGTGTGCATAGATGCCTGTCAAGGGAAACCACAGTCTTAATAAAATATATGTTTTGAGATATGAGAAATGATGTCAAAAAACTCAGAGAATCTTACATTGTCCTGAGACACCCGGTCTATGTGTAACATACCCACAAAAATGAACCTTAAAATATGTTCACAAACAAATTGCTGCCCCAGGCATTGATTAAAAAGCAGAAAACATTTTCAGACTCCTCAGACGTGGTATTAAACATTTTTTTTTAAAAAAAATACATTGTTAATAATGAAAACGTGATCCGAAAAGTAATACTGTCAGAAGTGCAGTTAGGGGAACTTGGTCCTAGGACGTAAGTTTGTTGAAACTTCGGCGAGATTGGACTCATTCACATAACCAAAGGCACCGAGTCTGTTGTGTCATAGTACATCATAGCGTCTGTTAGGATGGCCTCTGTCCAGAAATAATACTCTTTGAGGAGGTGAGTAAAATACAGCGAGTACAGGTAGTAACACAGACACGTGCGGTAGAAGGTTGAGGGCATTCGATCCACCCCCGAGCCTACTCCTGGCAGGCTTAAGTTCACGTAGTAGCTCTACGAGATGCCGGAATCCAAGAAAGCACGAAGAAGGCCACGAAATGGATAAGTTCAGCGTATCTGCAAGCACGCCCATTCTATCCCCCGCCCCCTCCCCATACAACAGACTCATGCTCTGGAGGGCAGAATTATTCAATCAGCTCCTTTGGTAATCACCAAGGGGAGTCGTTTGGTGCTGGCTATAACTGCTTTCCAACATACCTTAATCCCTTTTTATTTTTTCAAAGTTTTAAATAGGCACAGAGCTGCATAGGTGAGATAATATTTCCGCGCTGTTTAGCACCTCTCTTGTGGCTCGTTGTGACCACGTGACCTAATTATCTTGCTCCAGGCCCCACCTCTTAAAGACCCAGCACCTGAACACCATCACACTGGGGACCAATGTTCTCGCTCATGAGCTTTTGGTGGACACACTACATCCATAGCCAAATCTCAGCCGGGCTCACGCTAAAATGTACTAATGTTTCGAGGTGAAAACAAAGATCTTGTGCATTTTTAACCAGAATGTGGGTTGACACTAGAAAATCCAACTATCAGTCTGTAACACACACATTCTTTTTTGTAGAGAAATTGAAGGTTTTCGGAAGAGGGCAGATTTAGTCACTGGTTAGAGTCGCATGCTCCTGGAAAAAGTAAAAAGAACTACCATTTTCTATTCACACCGAACATTCTACGTATATCAAAGTAAAAAGACTTAAGGCTGAGGATGTAGCTTGGTTGGTAGCATCCCTGCCTGGCGTGTAGTAAGACTGGATTGGTTCCTAACAGTATGTGCGCCGGCTGTGGTAGCAGGGAACTTGGGGGGTTGATGCAGGAGGGTCAGGAAGGTGAAAACCTTCCTCAGCCATATAGTGAGTTCTAGGCCACCCTGAGCTACTCAAAACCCTGACAGTGTAGAATAACGGGAGTGGGGAAGGGAAGGTGGGGAAGGGGAAGAAAATTTTCAGAAATTATAATATTCCAGGGCAGAAATTATATTTGAGGGCCACACTTACTAGACTCAGAATTTCTTCCGACTCCCAGGCAAAGGCCTTTGTGTTTTTTTTGGTTTTTTTGTTTTGGTTTGGTTTTTGGTTTTTTGTTTGTTTTGTTGTTTGTTTGTTTTTTTTTTTTTGGTTTTTGAGGCAGGGTTTCTCTGTGTAGCCCTGGCTGTCCTGGAACTCACTCTGTAGACCAGGTTGGCCTTGAACTCAGAAATCCGCCTCTGCCTCCCAAGTGCTGGGATTAAAGGCGTGTGCTACCACTGCCTGGCGGCAAAGGCCTTTCTTAGAACAATAAATAAGAGGAGTGAACATTCACGTGTCTTCTCCGGGGATATAAGCACAGTAGACCTCCTCTACTTGGGATGTTCCCAATCTCCCTGCCACCTAACCTCAGAAATGTTCTACACATAGTAGCTTCAAAGTTTTCTGAAGGAAAAAAAAATGACAGGACTAGGCTAAATCTCTGCTCCATAATATCACAACACCTTCCTGTGTGTGATCGTAACATCGCGACACCTTCCTGTGTGTAGTGCTCATAAGAGTTCTAATTCTATAACATATTTATTTATATGAGGTTTTTTTTATAGTGTCTCCTGGTGGTTTTATTAAATATGTATTGATTACACATTAATTGTGCATACTAGCAAGCTTCCCTGGGACATTTTCACATATATGCACACTGTTTTATACTGAGCCCTAGCACTCAACAGTGGTAGGAGCCACTATCCATTGCCTACCTGCTCCCTCAGTAGCAGAACTGCTATTTCTGGAAGGTGTCAAGACAAGCCCACTTGAGCAATGACTTCTGTGCAAGCATCCGAAACTGGTTCAAGGCTAAGCCCTTGGCCCAGCTGAGTCCTAGGAGGTAAAACCTGTTGGTGATTATTCTTGGAGAAATTGTCAGAGGGAAGTCCCTTCTCAGACTGTACTTCCCTGCCTTCTAAGTCCCTGTATGAAGATGCCCAGAGCTGCCTCAGTATCTTGTGACCCCAAGGATGAGACACAGACATTAACTCTCCAGGGCCGCTTTGCTACCCGTAGAATGGGGGTAAGAAACTTACTTTTAAGAGCTTTTGTGTAGATTAAGAAGACCCTAAAAGAGCCTGGGTCAGGTTCTGGTATTTATGAAAAGCCAAGTAAAAGTTTCCAAGTAATAATGTAGCATAGAGTTAACCTATGACAACAAGCTCAGTCGGCAGTATTTCAGCTAAATAAGAACAGATATATATATACATATATATATGTGTGTGTGTGTGTGATATGTCTGGTTAAGATCTTACATGTGTGCATTGTGAAATGGTACAGGTAAAACAAACAAGCAAAAGAATGAAATAACTGGGAGAAAAATGGAGCTTTTAAGCAGATAGAAAGAACAACTCTACGTTGTCTGGTTTTCTCATTTCTAACGAGTACTTGACAGAGGCAGCCCAAGGGAGGAAGCGGTGACTTCAGCTCACTCTTTGGGAGATAAGTCCATAATGGAGGCTCAGGCCACGTTGTCCATATCAGTGGGAGCTTTCGATGTGACTTTTCACATCTTAGCAGATCAGGAAGATAATTTGAGCTGATTATTGGTATCGGCCTGTCTCCAGCAGCCTACGTCACGTAGGCACTGCCTCTCAAAGTTCCACAAGGTCCTCAAACCATACTATGAACTAGAGACCAAGAGCTCAAGCTCAAACTCAGGACGCCACAAAGAAATTTTATATTTAAACTAGAACATTCTGCCCCAATCCCTGAAGGCTATCTCATAATGCAAAGTGTATACAGTCCAATTTTTCTGGCTTTAACAGTCCTAACACTGTTTAGGGCTATAGTGGCTCTTCCTGGTTGTCAACTTGACTATATCAGGAATGAACTACAATCCAGAATTGGAAGGCTCACCTATGATCCTAATCTGGAGGCTCAGAGATAGAAATTTCTGACCTGGATCTTGGCATGGAGATCTTGAAGGATAGAGACTATGAATTCCAGAAGATTAAGACAAGGAGATCTCCAAATTCAAGGTCTTCTGGGATTAAAGGCTCAGTGGCACATGCCTTTAATCTGGGCCACACCTTCTGCTGGAGACCTACATAAGGACAATGGAAGAAGGAAGACTCACGATTCCTTGCCTACTTGCCTTGTGGGACTGAGGAACTGCTAGATCCTTGGACTTCCACCCACAGCTGCTGCTGACCATTGTTGGGGAGTTGGACTACAGACTGTAAGTCATCAACAAATTCCCTAACTATATAGAGACTATCCATATGTTCTGTGACTCTAGAGAACCCTGACTAATACAAGGGCGCCAGAGTCCACTGACTTTTCTGAAACTACAGGCAAAGAGCTGTAGTTTTTAATACTATTTAAAGTTACAAATTTCTAATAGCCAGCGTCGCATTCCCATTCCTAAAGGAAGGAGTTGGGTATGGTGAGGACCACTGGACCATAATAAGAGTGAAACCCATAGGACAAAAACTAAACTCTGTAGCTCCAGGCTCAGTGCCCAGGGCTTTTGGTGGCGTCATCTGAGCACCAGTAGGTTAGGGTAGCCTTGTCCCTTCAGCTCTGCCCATTTGCAACACACATGGCCTGTCTGGTGAGCCTGCAGCTTTCCTTGGTATCTCCAGCATCCTGGGATCTCCAATGCAATTGAGCTTCATCCTCATGGTGTCACCAAGCCTGCTCAGGTATCCCATGGAGAGAATTCAACCCTGCTTCACACTGTGCGGATTCATAGACTTTCGGTAACTTATCACAAGGTTCCAGGATCCTGGCAATGCTGGATTCTAAATGCCTGCAAAGCCCGCGCCGTGGTGTAGACGGTACCAAATGCTGCTGCCAACTCCAGATGTAAAGGTTCTCCTGACCCACTGCTGCAGCAATCTCCGAGTGCCCATGTGGCTGAATCTAGAGAACACTCCTGGTTGGCTCTGTAAAGGTTGAGTGCCCTGGTTCTCTCTCTTTTCAAATAATATGTCTTCTGAAGACAGGCCTCTGGACAAAAGAGCCTATGGAACACTTTCTTTATTAATGGTTGTTCTGAGAATGAAAGGAAGAGATGGGATGTTTCACCACCATCCTTCTAAGACCCAGGCTAGCACTGCACCACCAGTTCCAAAGGCCTGCATCAATGGCCCCAAAAGACATAAGGTTCTTTGGTTCATAGCAAGCTCCTAAAAAGCAGACAGAGCTTGAAGCAATGCATGCTTTCAAGTTCTCCAAGCAAGTCTGAGCTCTTGTAACCCAACTGGCTTTCCTCTAACGTGAAGAAGACCTCACCTATTAACAATTGCAAAGCTCCTTACCTTTCCAAGTATTCCAAGTTGTTTATGTTACTAACGTAATGTTATGCCCAAGTAATATTTTGCCCAATGGGAAAATAAAGAAGATACCCTCAAACTGTATGAAATTTCACATGGAAAATATTTTCCATATCACTGTAATAAAAAAATATATATACATATATGTATATATATATATATAGTTACATATATGGTATCTTAGTGAATGTATTAAAACTACTGTTTTATTGTATAGCTAAAGTCTTAGAAAACTTAAGTCAAACAATAACACATCAGACTGCAAAGATTTGGTCTTGTCAGCAAACCACCTAGAATGACCTATCAATAAAAAGGCAAGGCTCATGAAATCAATAAAATTATACTCCATCAAAGCCCTAAGCTAAATGCATATGAAAGATACAATTCCAGAAGCTTCCCTGCCAATCTGGAAACCAGGCAGAGAAGTTCATTGGAAGGTCGAAACACACATTAAGTCATAGTCAAGAGCATTTATGGAGTGCTTACTATGTACAAAGCACTCTGTTTGAAAGGGGAGGTCTTCTATAAAGTCGCCATAATTCAACCCATAAAAGCCCTTTATAGTTTAAGATCAATAGCTTGCACCTCCTTGAAGAGCAAACGGGTAGCTGGTACCGACAGGGGCAGGTGTAAGTGGTCAGTCAGTGGTGTGTGGTGTCTCAACTTGAATAAGTCTTTGCAGTCTAAGCAAATGCTGAATCCTGGGTGGTCTTTCAGAACATTCTCAAAGAAGGTCCACCAGAGGTAAGAGAGTTAATTTATGGTTATGCGGAGTATGAGTCATGTGACTGCCATGAACACTGTACACTTAACTACATGCATGGAAGTAAAAACCTCCAGATCCCTAGTAGTACAGTGCTAATTTTCCTTACAGCAGGAACCTTGCAACTAGATACCACTGAAAACCAAATCCATCCATGGATTTTGAAAAGTGTATTTTGTTTCTGGTGCAATGCAAGCAAGTTAACTTAAGATGTGAGCAGCATAAGGAAGGAACGCCCTCCCAGCTACACTGTGATCATGAAATACAGGAGGGATGAAGCAGACAGCTCCTGGCTTGATAGTGCTGTCAATTCAGTCCCGGGTGTGTGAAGCAATGGACATAGCAACACAGTAAGAGCTGCCGGATACCAAGTGCTACGTTATGGCAACATTTCTATACCGTAGGGAAGTTAGATAATAGAGAAAACTAAAAGAACTCAAAACTCAGCTTGGGGGTGGACAGCTACTCACCTAAGATTCTACTCCAAGAATAAAAACCAATCTTCGTTCCTAAAGCTTATTCTGTGGTCTTCTGTTCTCTTTCCCTCAGTTTTGGCACCTTCAGTGTATCCCTCTGTAAAGCTTTCCCCTGAGCCTGCCTTCCCCGCTGCCACAGAGGATGGGCGGGGGGGGGGGGAGTCTTACCATTCCAACTTTAACCCTCTGGACCCATCGGGACATCTGCGCTTTCTGAGCTAATCCTTCACAATATCTCCACTTAGTGTTTATGGCTTGAAACTTAGATCATACCCCAACCTCTTTCTCACCCAACTTTGGAAGCCCCTTCTTCTGAAATGTTTTTTCTAGCAAGTGGCCCCTATTCTTCTGCATCTCCACCATGTTTCCCAGCTTTCTCCTGTACCAGTACTTCTAGCACTGGCCTTTGTTCTAAACCTATGCATCCTTGTTTACCCTGACATTTCATGGTTCGCAAGACCAAAACTGATAGCCTCATGTATTAGTCAGGGTTCTCTAGAGTCACAGAATGTATGGGTAGTCTCTATATAGTTAGGGAATTTGTCCATGACTTACAGCTTGTAGTCCAACTCCCCAACAATGGTCAGCAGTAGCTGTGGATGGAAATCCAAGAATCTAGCAGTTGCTCAGTCCCATGAGGCAAGCCAGAAAGAGTCAGAGTAAATCTTCCTTCTTCCACTGTCCTCATATAGGTCTCCAGCAGAGGGTGTGGCTCAGATTAAAGGCGTGTGCCACTGTGCCTTTAATCCCAGATGACCTTGAACTTGGAGATCTCCTTATCTTAATCTTCTGGAATTCATAGTCACTATGCTTTAAGATCTCCATGCCAAGATCCAGGTCAGAAACTTGTATCTCTGAGCTTCCAGATTAGGATCATAGGTGAGCCTTCCAGTTCTTGATTAGTTCATTCCAGATTTAGTCAAGTTGACAACCAGGAATAGCCACTACACCTCAAAATTTGGCTTTCAAAAAATAGACTGATTCAGTGCCCAAAAGATTTTTGAAAACAATAGTCACTATATTCTGGTGTGAGCACCTTATCTGACTTTCAAAACTGCATTCATTATCTTCCCTCCCGTTCAAGGTGGTGAACGTCAAATTAATCCTTAGTAAGAGTTCTTACACCAGCTTCACAGGCAGCTGATAGCCAGTCTCATCTCTCCGTGAGTGCTTTAGCAGCATGTGTTAAATTGCTGTTGATATCATTCAAACCAGATCTCCTTGGAATTCATTCACACTGATGGGTGAACCCGTTTAGAAAATAGAGAGGAACTTTTCGAAACACAGAGTCGGTTCTGGGATCTACAACCACCTCGAAAAGTAAGGCCTCTGCCAGGGTGAGGTATAGAGTCTGCAGCTCTCTTGGGCGTCTAGATTTGCAAGTTGCTGTATGAAGCTCAGCAAAGGGGCCCAGGACCACCCCCCTCGAGCTCCCCATTTCTCTCACTACCCTCTCTCACCTCTTCAACGTGCAGGGGTTCGAAGCGTCCTAGTGATCAGTCGGGCTCTTTCTGAATTGGCCACTGTACCCACTAACTTTCAAATGCATGCCTTGTGCCAAACCATAGAATACCTTGGATACAGGTTGGCCAATTTCTGAAAGAGCACGGTTTATTATTTCCTGGGTTTATCTAGATTCTCTTGGTTTTGGACAAGCAAACCCACCTCCCTCTCACTTGTCTCCTACAGCAAGTGACTATTCCTCATCATCAACCTGACTATGAAATTAGCCACTCAGTGAACAGAGAAAACTTCCCACAGTTCTGAAGCAGGGCTTGACTCAGCCCAGGCCTTTGCTCCAAGCGTAGGGCCTCCCCTTTCACAGAGGCACACTACGACAGCGAATAGTAGCTTGATCCTTCATAGTACTTCAATGTGAACATTTCGTGATCATAGTGATCCTTTCCTGTTGCTAAGACATTGTTTCCTTAATCTCAAAAGTCCTCGACAGGTGGGTTGTATCCTTTCCCCACAAACAGGAAAGCACCATCTGTGAGAGGTTACAGTGTGTCAGTCAGCTACCTCAGTGGACTGGCGGAAGCCGTGGGCCTCTCCTCACTTCTTTACACCTTAGTCACAGCTGTCTTGACTTTAACATCCAAATACAGCTACTTGGCCATCATCAGAAAAATTAGCACCAATTTTGTCAGAGCTGCCAGATGGTGACTTGCTAAACACAAAGACCAATCAGTCAAAAATGCAGGGCAACATTGTATTAAAGGAGCTAAGGAGAGAGGGCCTGGGGGCTGTCCGACCAAGCTTGGTCCTACTCCCAATGTTTCCTGAACTACACAGCCTGGGTGGCCTTTGGGTTTTGTTGTTAAAGAATAGGGTATTTTTTTTAAAGTTATTAACATATGGTTTATCACATGGTAACCTCTCAACTGTTGTTTTAAAATCTAGTCTGTTTGAGGAGGATTAATAGTTCATAAAATCAGTCTTTTTAGAAATGAATACTGTGACTGTCCTAATATCTGACAAAATAGACTTTAAACTAAAACTAATCAGAAGAGATTAGGGAGACACTTCATTTGAATGAAGGGAACAGTTAACCAAGTAGTAATTGCTATTCTCTCTATATGTGTATATACATATATATACATGTTTATGTGTATATATATGTACATATGTGTATATATATGTGTATATATATACACATACACATACACATGTATATTATATCCAGCAAACAAACATGTGGGTATATGTATATTCACACACATATATATATACACACACACACACACACACACTATATATATATATATATATATATATATATATATATATATATATATACACCAAACTCAACTCAAGGCACTAAATTTCAAAAAATGATGTCTTATTAGATACAAAGATACAGATCAACATCAACAGACAGGTTTAAAAAAACAGCAATAGAAACAAGTGATGTCCCAAATCAAATGAACTTAGCAGACACCTACAGAATAGTCTACCTAAACACCAGAGAGTATACATTCTACTCAGCAGCACACAAGAGCTTTTCTTAAGAAAAAAAAAAAAAAAAAAAAAAGACCGTATCCCTGGACATAAGACAAATCTTTACACAAACTTGAAAAGATTAAATAACTCCTTATATCCTATCCAACCACTTATAAATTAACTTAAAGTAAACTTAAAATTAACAACAAACAAATCTCAAGACAAAACAATTCATTACTGAATGATGAATGAGTCAAAGAAGAAATCAAGAAAGAAACATTTCCCGGAAGTAAATTGAAATGAAAACGTAACACAATGAAATGTGAGGCACACAGTGAAAGCAGCCTCTATAGGGAAAACAGCTCTAATCACATAGTCCTCTCTGTGCCTGTCTCGGCACCTCCGCAGAAGTAAGCTGTGACTGACAGGGTGGTTGTAAAGACCACTAGTTACAAGGTAAGGTGGCTGTTCTAGAAAGGAATTGTTGCTATTTTTTTAAACAAAAGATATTAAGTGGGTGATCTCTGACACGTGTTGAAAAGTTTCTATTTTGTGATAGTTTAAATTGCTCTCTTTGTATGTGACAGTTGTATACCCTTTTCTCTTTTTTTTTTTTTTTTTTTTTTTTTTTTTACCCTTTTCTCTTATCTGGCATTAAAGTCTACAATAAATATTCAAACAATCCGGACTGGATCAAGAAAAAAAATGAAAAAGAAAAAAAAAACTCGCCCAAGTAAAAGACTTAATGATGCAGTTCAAAAATTTGGAAAAAATAGGAACAAACTTAATACCGACCCAGTCAATGGCAAGAAATAATAAAAATCAAGGCAGAAGGGGCTGGAGCAGTTAAGAGCACTGACTGCTCTTCCAAAGGTCCTGAGTTCAAATCCCAGCAACCACATGGTGGCTCACAACCATCCATAATGAGATCTGACTCCCTCTTCTGGAGTGTCTGAAGACAGCTACAGTGTACTTAATATAATAAATAAATAAATCTTAAAAAAAATCAAGGCAGAAATCAATTAAATAGAAACACAAGACCATGCAAAGAATCAACGAATCTAATAGCTGGCTCTTTGAGAAGATTAACTAGATTGACAGCCTGATAAACCAAAAGGAAGAACAGGAAGACCCAAAGGAACAGACTTAGAAATGAGCATGGAGATATTCCAACAGACTGTAAAGAAAACCTGACTTTCATAAAACATCTACAGTCAATCCATCTTGAACTATTCAAACAGAAACAGAAAGAGCACTCTGAAACTATTTCCACAAAGCCAATACTTCTCTAATACCCAAACTAGGTGAAGATACAGGGAAAAAAAGGAAGAAAGAGGAGGAGGAGGAGGAGGGAAAGAAAGAAAGAAAGAAAGAAAGAAAGAAAGAAAGAAAGAAAGGAAGGTGGGTAGTGGTGGCTCACGCCTTTAATCCCAGCACTTGAGAGGCAGAGGCAGGTGGATTTCTGAGTTCAAAGCCAGCCTGGTCTACAGAGTGAGTTCCCAGACAGCCAGGGCTACACAGAGAAACCCTGTCTCAAAAAAAAAAAAAAAAAAAAAAAACAAAAAAAACAAAACAAAACAAAAAAAAACCTAGCAATATCCCTGGTCAACATAAACTCCATAATGCTCAATAGAACATTTGCAAACAGAATGCATACATCAAAAAGAAAGACCAAGCCTTTTTCATCCCTGAAATACAGAGATGGCCTCAGGGTTTCTAATGCTGGGATCAAACACCATGACCAAAGAGCAAGCTAGAAAGGAAAGGGTTTATTCAGCTTACACTTCCACAGTATAGTCCATCACTGTAGGAAGTCAGGACGTGGAACTCAAACAGGGCTGGAACCTGGAGGCAGGAGCTGATACAGAGGCCATGGAGGGATGCTGCTTGTTGGCTTGCTCCTCATGGCTTCCTCAGCCTGCTTTCTTATAGAACCCAGGATCACCAACCCAAGGATGGCACCACCCACAATGGGCTGGGCCCTCCCCCATCAATCACTAATTAAGAAAACGCCTTACAGCTGGATTTTATGGAGGCATCTTCTCAATTGAGGTTCCCTCCATCCGGACAACTCTAGTTTAAGTTGACACAGAACCAGTCAGTATGTGGTTCAACTTTCATAAATGGCCATGATCATCTCAATAGATGAAAAAAAAAGCCTTTCACAGACTCCAACATGTATTGATGATAAAAGTGCCAGAGACATTAAGGCTAGAGGGAATGTGTATATATAGCCAGCCAATGTCATGCTAAATGGAGACAGGTTTGTATTAGTCCCACTAAAGTCGGGAACAAGAAAGGGATGAACACTGTCCCTGATGTTTTTAAATACTGCGCTCTAAACACTAGTTGGAGCAATAAAGCAAGAGAAAGAAATTAAAGGGATTCAAATAGTGAAAGAAATCAAACTATCACTATTTCGGGTAATGCAATACTACACATTCAATATCCCAAACATTCTACTAGGAAATGTCTAGAAATGATGAACAAATTCAACTCTTTGTTTATCAGAAGGATACAGAATCAACTTTCACAGATCAATAGTCTTTCTATACCACTAACAAACGTACAGGGAAGTGACTCACAGACACCAAAGGACAGCCTCAAAGGGAAAAAAAAATACCTAGGAATAAACCTAACTGAGGAAATAAAGGACCTCTACAGTTAAAACTTTAAACCTCTGAAGAGGAGGAGAGAGAAAGACACTAGAAAATGGAAAGACAACCCATGATCTTTGAACGATCAAATCAATATTATGGAAATGACAGTTTTTATCAAAAGCCGTTTACAGATTCAGTGCAACCCCAATCATAATATCCATCTTGTCCTTAACAGAAAAAGAAAAGAAACTATTGTAAAATCCATTTCATATGCAACCACAAGAGGCTCCAGATAGCTGCAATAATCCTGAACAAAATAGCTATGATGGTGGGGTTGCCCTTCCAGATCTTACTCAATATTACAGAGCCATGGTCATAAAAACAATATGGTACCGGGACAGAAACACATGTGTAGACCAGTGGAACACAATCAAAGACCCAAGCTTGGGGACACATAACTTCAACCATTCAACATTTGCCAAGATAGCAAACTGATAATCTGGAGAAGGGAAAGCATCTTCAAAAGCAGGTGCTGGGGAAACTGGATGTCCACATGCAAAGAATGAAAGAATTAGACCCATTGTCTATCACCTCGCACAAAAAACTAACTCCAAATGGATCAAAGGCCTGAATGTGACACCTGAAACACTGGCATTGCTAGAAGAAAACATAAACAGTGTCTACAGGGTATAGGTGCAGGGCAAGACATTCTGAATAGAACTCTAGCTGCACAAGAACACCAGAAAGCTTCAGCACAGCTACAGAATCAATTGGGTAAATAGGAAACCCACAGGATGGGAGAGGATCTTTCCTGGCTATACACATAACACGTGATTACTATCCAGAATATATAAAAAATTAAACACGCAAGGGATAGAAAAATAAAAAATAAAGGACCCATTTGAAAACTGGACGTTGGACCTGAACAGAGACTACTGGAAAGAAGGGGGGGGAGGCTTAAGAAAGGTCTTTAAATAAGTCCATCATCCCTAGAAATTAAAGAAATGTAAGTCAAAACAACTGACAGCCATCCTTTCAGGAGTCAAGGACCAGCTAACAAAACCCTGTGTACTGGCTGGTTTTGTGTGTCAACTTGACACAAGCTGGAGTTATCACAGAGAAAGGAGCTTCCTTTGAGATCCAGCTGTAAGGCACTTTCTCAATTAGTGATCAAGAGGGGAGGGCCCCTTGTGGGTGGTGCCATCCCTGGCCTTGTAGTCTCGGGTTCTATAAAAAAGCAAGCTAGTAAGTAGCATCCCTCCATGACCTCTGCATCAGCTCTTGCTTCCTGACCTGCCTGAGTTCCCGTCCTGACTTCCTTTGGTGATGAACAGCAGTGTGGAAGTGTAAGCTGAATAAACCCTTTCCTCCCCAACTTGCTTCTTGGTCATGATGTGTTGTGCAGGAATAGAAACTAGAATCACCAAGTGAGGGTGGGGGAGTAGTATTTTATCCCTGTGTGCTTTGTTGTGGTCCTCTTGTGATTTTTTTTTTTGTTGTTGTTGTTGTTTAGCATATTGATCTCAATGTGCATTACAGTTGTTTTTTTTTTAAATAAAAGCTGGTTCTTACATTTCTTTTAATGCAGCTCTAAATGTCTGGCCCTTGTGACTTACTGCTCTGTTCAATGCTTTCCTGTAAGAATGCGCTAAGCTCCAGCATAGCCGCCTTCCTCTCTGTGGTAGGGGTTCACCTTTGCTGGTGTCAATGGAGCTGTGTATACAGTAAGCATCTACTAAAGGTAAGTTCTGTGCAACCTACTTTTCAAAGAATCACTTTGGGAAACATGGTAAGAGAGAATAACTGAGAATGTTTGCAACCAAGAATTTGCAACAAAGAACCTACCTGTCTATCCTCTGAACAGTTACCTAATTAAATATGCAAAATCCCCAGGCCCTTCACCTACAGGAATGACAAAGCTCCTAGGTCATAGCCTACTCTCAAGTTGATGGCCTTGTTAGGAAGAGAGACTTAGAAATGACCGAAGCCTTGTATACTTATTTAAGAACATTACTCAAGAAATTTAAAACCCACACTAAAATAGTTTTTTAATCTCTCAAAAGAGACCAAGTATTTTGGATGAGCTGAGTCATTGAGTCAAATACTATACCATGAAACACCAAGTTTCTTTTTGCTGACCTGACTGTGGCAGCAAGAAAAGAGAGGGAGGAAGAAGGAGAGGAAGAGGGAGGGGGAGGAGGAAAGATGGAGAAGGAGGGGAAGGGGGAAAGAGAGAGGGAGGGGAAGGAGAGAGAGAGGGGGAGGAGAGAGAGAGAGAGAGCACAAAAAGCTACAATCAGGAGGTCTGGGCTCTTAGATGGAGAAAGCTTGGTGGCCCGGAAGCTCAATGTCTTTGCTATACAGAGCTGAATGAACAGAGAGGCAGGGCTCCTGCATATGGCCGAGCAAGCAGCAGGGTTATCACATGCACATAAATAAGGAGGCAGTCATCATACCCAGATAAACAAGGGGGCAAGAGTTGTGGGGTACAGCGGGATCAAGGAACCCGGGTTAGCTAATCTGGGTAGGAGCAGTCTCTAGGGGACCGATCTTTAGAAGCATCCAGGTGGGTTCCGTGGTGGAAAGTTTCTGTACATACTATCAGCTCCACACTTGGACCAGGAAGACAGAATTAGCTATTTCCGTAAGCTACCCTAGGGGAATAGCTTTCGCATGGGTCTGAGGCCATCTCGTTCTTGACATGACTGAGTTCACATCAACAACACACATTCAATACTCCACTCGGGGCTTCCTACAAGGAAAGGTGCAGTTTTAGTATCGATAGTGGAATAAAAAAACAAACTGTGTGACTTCATTTTGAGAACTCTAGATTTGCCTGCTGCATACAGTTTGTCATGTAAAGTTGAAGTTTCGATTTATAAACCCCACTTTATGTTTAACAGCATATATCTATAATTCCTACTGCTGTTGGAGGGAAAAAAAAATACTAAACTGCTGCTGTCCAATCATTTCACAGATAAAGACGAGAGAGTCAGTTCCTTAGCTTGTTAGGGGCTTTGCGCCGATCTGTGCTGAAACAACATAAGGCTACGTCCAGCGGGTGCTGGTCAGGACCTCCCGGGATGGAGTCATCTCACAGGTCACTCATCCATGTAGAAGTCACCCGAGGCGTGGATCTGGATAAAACTTCCTACAGTTCTTGCTACCTACTTTCTGATAATTTTATAAATAGAAAAAAGATAGAAAGGCTAATTCCGAGAACAGTGGCTTTGTGGGTTGCCTCACAAGTAGTTGAGTGAACCTGTACATTGTTTTCATGAACTGTCTGATTTCAAAGCCCACGAAGCAAAGAGTCGTTAAGTATTCGCTGTGGCCTGCTTATCCGAGATAAACCTACATTTGCATTTCTCCCCAGTTTATCCAAAGCACTGTCACTGGCTGAGGTGAATAAAAGCCCCTCCTACCTACATGTGGAAATTGATATTATGATTTTGTTAATATGAGGCAGAATGGCTTTCTCCGAATCTCTTTCTGCGTGCACACACACACACACACACACACACACACACACACACACACACCACAGTGCAGTATCTGGGCGTTTCGAGTGTACTGTTGTTTCAAGCCTTTTTTGTATGTATATGTACATACCTTCTAAAAAGAAAACTAGTCTAACGTTTATGTCACCACACCTTCACTTGCGTCTTGCTATAGTTCTGTAAAACAGTTTTTCTTCACCTCCTGAATGGTGTGCTCTTGATGCCCGAAATGGTCTTGAGGTATCATATCTGTGGCGGTTTTTCCTCCCTATCCTTCCCAATAGCCCATCTGTGGTCTGATCCTAAGCATTCCAATGAAGCGAAGATATAAATAACTCCTACTACGAACACCTCTCCTGCAGGGCACAGTGTGTGCGGAGCCTGAAGGGGCGGAGGGATTCAGGAAGTCAAAAAAACCCTATGGCCCTGTTCAGTTAAACAAAAGTTTATGTAAAGCCGCCGCTCAGAAACTGCTTCATCTCAGAGTGGTCTCACTACCCTGCAGAGCTTTGCAGGTAGGGCAATGGGCGAGGTAATAACTGAAACTTCAAAGTTGAAAGCACTTCAAGAACAATTAGCTATTTTCTGGAACTAGAACCATCTCCAGCAGAATCCCGTGAAGAAGTAATCTTGAAGATAAGTTCACGTTGCCCCCAGAATTCTGTTGTGGCTGCAGGAATCGGAAGCAAGATCTCATAGAGAACAACGGCTAACTCCATCTTCCCGCTCCCCCCTGCCACACAGGCACACGGTTGTGTCCGAGGGCAAATGTTCATGTTGAAAGTTTCCTGCAGGGCTGAATGGAGGAACGTGCGGCCAGCAGCGGAGGTGGGTAAGCTGTGTGTGGCATTGGACTGGAATTCTCTTAATGAAAGAGCTTATGTTCTCAAAGAGCTGAAAAACACCTCCAATTTTCTGGTGACCTAGAATAAAATAGCAATGGGGGAGGGGAGTCACGTGAAATATAGAGTGTGCGCACAGCTCTGCAGCATGGGGGAAGGGTGCTCGCCTGAACTACGGCGCATGCGCACAGCTCTGCAGCCGAGTTCAACTTCAACCGCTCGGCATAGGCTTGAAGCAGTAACTCAGTCACACCAGCATCTACTGTTAACAGACAGACCCACCTGGACGAGCTCTGCATGGTCACATTTCACAGTCCTTTGTCGACTGTTGTGATAGCGTATGTCCCTAAATTTGGTCAAGCCACCTACATTTAGCATAATCTTAATGACCAGCATACACTAGGTGTGTTTGTGTATTTAGTTTTTAATCCTGTTTTGGCTTTGCTTTTCCAAGTTTGCGGAGAACGAATCTGAGCTCACATACCTGGGCTGGCGTTCTGCATGTTCAGTGAGCTACTTTTGGCCAGTCCCTGTTTGGTGACTCGATGAAGACAGGGGTACAGAGAAGACGTTTAGAATTGCCCATGTCCGTTGACGTCAGTCAGTCTTCTCAAAAATACAGCAAGAAATTTTGAAAGAAGTGATAAACATGTAATATAGCTACTTGAGATAAAATGAGACCAGAAATCGATAGGTGGAGATCACCAGCTTCAATCGCTGTGGTCCTGCCCGTAAACCCCCACTCTGCTCCTAGGGACTGATGGCTTCCTAGCTCCTGCACATTCGTTACGTCTTACTGGGATGGCTCCGAGTGTCTCTTGAGATGAGTCATTCTAGCAATCGGCCACAACAGAGCTAGCCTTTTCCTGAACAGAGACGATCTCCAGTTTTCTATTCAAGTCCCACACGTACCGAAACAAGCAGACCACAGAGAACTGAGGCGCGCGTGTGTTCCGTTAGTTCTAGTGATGGTGACTGAGACAGCCATGCCTGATTGGCCAGAATAAAATAGAAAGCATCGAACCATAGAACTCCTTTTAAACTGAGCACTACTGTTTAACATACACTCACATGCTAACTGTGATTCTCAGAGTTTTCCTCACTCGGATCTCTTACATGAAATGTATAGCTGTAGAGACTCCATGATTTTTATATGACGCACATCAGGCCATGCCAGGCATATGATAATTGTTATGTAAGCATTAGCTATCAGTTAATAGTAATGTTGTTCTTACTAATGAGCCTATTCTACAAAATGTGCTACTCCATGGAGGGTTACTATGCACAAAGTAGTGGAGATTTGGCATGTGTCGCAGACAGATGACTTCACATAGATAATGGTGCAGTTTATCAGCTAGCCTGGACATGACTTCCCAATGACTCTGTTACAAGCCTATATCCCTTATTTTACTCCCAGAAATCCATTTTATATTTTGTTATGACTGACTTCCCACATTCCTCATGCTACTCCTTTCCTCAAATCTTCTCCAACATCTGCACAGCTGTAAGGAGACATGCATGTAAGGAAATATGCATGTGATCATAAATAGTTGATTATTACATGCCTTGAGCTAAGAGGAAAAATATCACTAGGGCATGTTCTTTCCACTGTGAAATTCACTTAGTAGAAGACACACACATGCACACATATACACACATTCACATATACACACATGTGCACACATGCATACATATACACAAATGCAAACATATACACATACACACATGCATACATATACACATACACACATGCACACTTATACACACATGCACACATATACACACATATACACATATATACACATGCACACATATACACACATGCACACATACACATGCACACATATATGCATACACACATGGACACATACAAATGCACATATTCACATACATGCATTCACATATACACACACATACACACAAGCACATACACATACACATGCCCACATATACATACATACACATATGCACACATACACACATTCACATACATACACTCACACACACACACATGCATACACAAGCATAAATAATCCAGATCTAAGTAGAAACTGCAGGGATGGAAGGAACATGCTAAGAAACACAGATGCAAGGGCCATGTTTACTCTGGAAGGAACAAACAAAGGATTTGATGGAGAAAGGATGCTGGGCCTTACAGGATGAAAGTAGGTTAAAGGCCTTTGCTTCACTAACGTCCTACAGTGCTCCAGCTGCATCTGCTAGTGTTCTCAACACAACCCATCTCTCCATTCCTGCTGGACCACTCCCCTGTTGTCTTGAAAGATACACCTTTGATCTTACCACTTATCCAACAAAGCTGAGCTTGCTCCTTTTCTCTTTCCCATCCCCTCCCCTTCCCCACTCTTCATCCTCCTCTCCTCCACCTCCTCCTCCTTACTCCCACCTAGTAAACCACGCCTCAGTCCCATGAACCCTTGCAACTTGACACAGCCATATCCTCTAAGCACATCCGAGAGCAGTTCATCCAGGAGCACTGTGATGCTGGACAGCTGTCTGCCATTTCCTCCCATTGTGACAACCAAACCATGGCTACTTTGAGAAAGAAACATTTTGTAACATTATTTTATTTGTTCCGTGGGGCGTGGCGATCGCATCAGTCACAGCACAATATAAATGGTCAGAAGTATTTTCTGAAAGGAGCTGTTTTACCAGTTCTCTCTCTGGTTTATCTGACGTGAAATAAATTTATAGAATTTTAGACATTCAAATAACTAGAGGTGAGAACATTCTTGCTTCCGTCAGTAAATTTACCAACTGAAAGTCGGGAGTACCATAAGAGAGAGAAACTGGTTGGGAAAACTCTGTGGATGTGAAAGAAACATGACCTGTGGAGTCGATCACATGTTTGGTTTGTAAGAAGGCTGGGAATGAGGTTCTTGTACTGGGAATCTGTAAGCGTGCTGTTGAAAGAATTTACAGGTTTAGAAATGAAATGGGAGTGATTAAATAGGCATTTCTGTGAGGAACTGTAATATCTGTGTGTCAGTCAAGTAAAAGAAGGTTACAGTGAGGGGGGGATCTCAGTGGGTACAGTGCTACCCAAGTGTGAAGACTTGGGGGTCAGATTCCCAGGACCTGTGTGAGAGCCAGATGCCATAGTACAAGTGTGTAATGTCTGTGCTCCTGAGAAAAAGGAGGCAGAGACAGGAGAGTTCAGAAACTTGTGGGCCACCTAGTCTGGCGTGCATTGGCAACAAAGAGATAGACGCCTCTCTCAAAGAAGATGGAAGATGGCCCCCACATGCAAGAAATGGCAGCCGGGTAGTGGTGGCTCATGCCTTTAATCCCAACCTTGGGAGGCAGAGGCAAGCGGATTTCTGAGTTCGAGGCCAGCCTGATCTACAGAGTGAGTTCCAGGACAGCCGGGCTACACAGAGAGAAACCCTGTCTCAAAAAACTGAAAAAGAAAAAGAAATGACATGTACTCTCATTCATATACATTCACACACACACACACACACACACACACACACACGATGTTTTAAAGAGAAGCTTATGCATGCATACACATGCATGTACATGCTGTGCATGCACCAGGTAACAGAAATGAAGGTTTGGAGCGGGGAGGGTATTGAGACATGTCAGCATACCTCACCATGCCGCCCTACTGCTTTCCTCAGAGCATTCCTAGTTAGTCTGGTCTGCTTCTCATCTCTTACCCCCTTCCTTCTAACAAAACCACAGGTACACATTCAACTCACACAACACTATACTCTTATTCAGGGTGAGAGGTGAACTGCCTCCCGAGAGCCCTAGTGGTGAGGAGACTAGATCCCTGGTGTCCTTAGTTGTTTTTAAACTTTTGATCGGGAATCCCTAGAAAGAATGATGAAGAAGATGCAGGCCTCGTGTCGGTGTTCCATCCAGCGCCTCTCGTTTCTAAATCCACATTTCTTGTTTGCTCCAATGAGTTCTCTGAGCACCTTTCCTGGTCAGCTAGTACCATGTCACGTTAGCCAGTACAAGGCGCAAGATGGCTCCTTTACCGGAGCACTGAGTCTCTTCTGCCCCAGAAGTTCCTCCAGCTTCTAAAACTCCCATCATACAACTCGCTTTCTAGCTCTTGCAACATGGGCAGCTGCTCGTGTGCCAGGCTCCCGCCCTGGATATAGCTTCTCCTGTTCCAAGCTCCTTCAGTAGTCAGAGCTCCTCCACTACCTGATTCCAATAGAGGAAATAGCTTCTCCTACACAAGTCTCTCTAGCAAACTCAAGGTCCAAGAGCTCAGCTGTTGCAGAAGGAGTACCTTCTGGGGTGCCCGCCCCCACGATGTCGGCTGGGTTCAGTGTGCTGCGAGCAGCAGTACTCAGTGGCCAGCAGCTTCCCCGACACTCCTCTTGGGTGATTTTGCAGTCAACTGCCCCCTTTCCGCCAACGGCTTTCCCCAACACTGAAAAGAGTAGCTTTCCAGTAAATTCCAAAGGGCCAGTACTTACAGCACTGTGGCACAGTCATGAGCTCTGTGCCACACAGTGGCTGCAAACACACCTTCTCCTTCTCTGCCCCAAAGAAAGAATAGGAGCAGGAGGGAGGAGGAGAGAGGAGGAGGAGGAGAAGGAGGAGGAGGAGGAGGAGGAGAAGGAGGAGGAGGAAGAGGATCTTTCTGTCTCTGCCCTAGAGGTCATGACCACAATTCCTGCTGTGTGTGCACACATGACCATTCCTGCTGTGTATGTACACATGATCACTCCTGCTGTGTGTATACAGGACCACTCCTGCTGTGTGTACATAGGACCACTCCTACTGTGTGTGCTCACAGGACCACTCCTACTGTGTGTGTACACATGACCTCTCCTGCTATATGTACACACGACCACTCCTGCTGTGTGTACACATGACCACTCCTGCTGTGTGTACACTTGACCATTGCTGCTGTGTGTGTACACATGACCATTGCTGCTGTGTGTGTACACATGACCACTCCTGCTGTGTGTACACAGGACTATTCCTACTATGTGTGTACACAGGACCACTCCTACTGTGTGTGCACATAGGACCACTCCGGCTGTGTCTGTACACAAGACCACTCCTGCCGTGTGTACACAGGACCACTCTTGCTGTGTGTACACATGACCATTCCTGCTGTGTGTGTATACATGACCATTCCTGTTGTGTGTGAACACAGGACCACTCTTGCTGTGTGTACACATGACCACTCCTGCTGTGTGTACACATGACCACTCCTGTTCTGTGTGTACACATGACCACTCCTGCTGTGTGTGTATTCTTTCTAACTTCCTTTCACTTCTTACTAGCAAACCCCTCTTTATCCTAACCCTCTCTTATAATTTGAAATACTTCAAACCTTCTTGTTCAAACAACTATGTGGATTCTAAACCTGTATCTGCTGATTGATTAATTTTCCCCCTCATATCTTTAAAAAGAACTTATCAGAAATAACTGCAAAAGAGGAATTTCCACTTGTTTCATATTCCGTAAACCTGCTTAAAATGCCTCTGTCCAAACAGACCTACATATTTCCAACATTCAGAAGTGGAAAAATTAATCACATGCAAACCCAATCTTTACCAATATATCTATCAATCAAATTAGACTTGTTTTTTTTCCCAAAAACAACTATAAACCCCCCAAACTTTCATTTTCTATTATTTGAATAAACTCGCTGATGCGTGTTCTCATAGCTACCCATTTAAATCCCTGGGTGGAAAGCGGATACACAGACAGAAAGGCGCGTACACAGACAGGAAGGGAGGTCGGTTGACCCATGGCAGGAGCCCGCCTTGCTATCTCAGTACACAGACAGGAAAGGAGATGGGTTGACCCATGGCAGGAGCCCGCCTTGCTATCTCAGTACACAGACAGGAAGGGAGGGTTAACCCATGGCAGGAGCCCGCCTTGCTATCTCAGTACACAGACAGGAAGGGAGGGTTGACCCATGGCAGGAGCCTGCCTTGCTATCTCAGTACACAGACAGGAAGAGAGGGTTGACCCATGGCAGGAGCCCGCCTTGCTATCTCAGTACACAGACAGGAAGGGAGATGGGTTGACCCATGGCAGGAGCCTGCCTTGCTATCTCAGTACACAGACAGGAAGGGAGGGTTGACCCATGGCAGGAGCCCGCCTTGCTATCTCAGTACACAGACAGGAAGGGAGGGTTGACCCATGGCAGGAGCCCGCCTTGCTATCTCGGTACACAGACAGGAAGAGAGGGTTGACCCATGGCAGGAGCCCGCCTTGCTATCTCAGTACACAGACAGGAAGGGAGGGTTGACCCATGGCAGGAGCCTGCCTTGCTATCTCAGTACACAGACAGGAAGGGAGATGGGTTGACCCATGGCAGGAGCCCGCCTTGCTATCTCAGTACACAGACAGGAAGGGAGGGTTGACCCATGGCAGGAGCCCACCTTGCTATCTCGGTACACAGACAGGAAGAGAGGGTTGACCCATGGCAGGAGCCTGCCTTGCTATCTCAGTACACGGACAGGAAGGGAGGGTTGACCCATGGCAGGAGCCCGCCTTGCTATCTCAGTACACAGACAGGAAGGGAGGTCGGTTGACCCATGGCAGGAGCCTGCCTTGCTATCTCGGTACACAGACAGGAAGAGAGGGTTGACCCATGGCAGGAGCCCGCCTTGTTATCTCAGTACACAGACAGGAAGGGAGGGTTGACCCATGGCAGGAGCCCCCCTTGCTATCTCAATGTTTTCCACCTCTAGCTCGTGTTTTTGTTTTTTCCCCTTTCGGGGAGCTTGTCTTCAAAATTAATACATCCTCGAACTATCATTTTGCTTGAACATGAAGACTGTAACTAGGGACAATAAACTCCAGCAATATTTGGGAAAGATGAAAGGCGTATCACCCCAAGAGAAGAGAGAGGAAAACAACCACAGGAGAGACTGGATGGAAGGAGCAGCGGACCACTGACCCCTGAGGTGCACAGTTTCGGCAAACCACGCACAAAGAAAGAGAGGACAGGAAAACCCAAGTCTCTCAAAACCGCGCATGCCCTGTGGCCCTGCATCATCGTGGGCGCCCAGGAGCACAGTCTGAACATGAAGACAACGGTGCAAAGCCAATAAAGTCCTCCATCTCCCGCGGGCGGAGTAGCAGGGGTGCTGCTTTTCTCCAAAGTAGATGAGAAATCGAGAGAGAGAGAGAGAGAGAGAGAGAGAGAGAGAGAGAGAGAGAGAGAATATGACGAAGACCAGCAAAAGTATGAGTGAAAAATTAAACCCTATTTCTCAGAAGTTTAGAAAATGGAAGCTGACAGGAACGCTAGGGGGAATGACACAGGGTCACCGAGAGGGTGTCGCCGGGAAGGTCACTGAGAAGGTCACCACGTAGGCGAATGTGACTCTTGCAAGCATTGTTAGTGGTAAGAGTCTCTGCTCTCAGGGTTTGTGATTCAACCGCTCACAAGGGTTAAATTCTCCATTCATAGTTGGCTCGGTTTCTTATTTAAAACAGTGGGTTTTCCTTCAAGTCCTTCAGTGAAATCACGTGATTCGGAAAGAGGTGAGGCATCTCAAACGGAACGCCAGGGGATGTGGGCAGCTCTGACCGGTTGGGGTATTAACCAGTTTAGCAAGGCTCAGCAGCTGTCTTAAGTGTTATGTCAACTATTATGACATAAGCTAAGGGTGTTGAAATATGAGGATGTGTGTTTTCTGACAGGGAACGGGTGACAATTTGAAGGGTCGGTTTTTTAACATGGAAAAAAAAAGTAAGAATTCGGAACAGATTGTCAACCAACAGGAACGTGCGAAAAGGTTCATGTCATTGGGGAAAAGTTAAAACTCTTAAAAAAAAATTTAAGGAAACAACCATTTTCCTGTTATTTCAGAAATATCTGTAAATGCTAGTAGTATCTTAAAGGAGAAACACGAGGCAAACTAAAGTGTGTTTTACATTCTTCTTGTGCTATTTATTCTCTGAACCTTCCTAATCCTGTCTCAGATAAAGGACGCCCACTCACTCCTACGGAAGGTTTCTGCTTTCGCTCCCCCAGGGCAGGATTCTGTGGGACATACAGTGATCCTGAGATTTTTATGCACCCAGACAAAGCGCCCTTGGTAAAGACCATCCTTGCTTGATAAGATTATCCGACCCAGAACAAGAATTATCTGTCTAGGTCAAAAAGTCTATGTGGTCGTTGCATTATTGTGAACTGTTGGGACCTTTTTTAAAAGAGGATTTTAGGCCAATGTCAAAATAACGTTAACCTCAGACGTGCGACATTATATCCTTTGGGTATATCCCTTCATTGTAGAAGTATAGGCTTCTCGCTGGATGTATTTTAATTTGAAGTATGTGAATGAATGACTTGCAAAAATGGCCACATGTAGATTTGGGGGCATCACTTGAAGGTAGAAAAATCAGTGAATACATTCGCATCTTTGTTCAAACCTCTGCTGAGGACAATGGTTACTCAAGTGGTACAAAAGTTAATGTTGGGTGTTTTAAACATCTGAACAGTACAAAATTAGTGAGTCTGTCACGCTAGAAATTAGTCGAGCAAGTCTGTAATCGTTGTTGTTTTCAGGGAGCGGACATAAAATACAAAGGGATGGAATCAAATCCCACAAAGGAAAGGTTCACAGGTAGTGTAGCAGCAAGGAGTGTGCGGTCACATGACCCGGCCAAGCCTGCTGGCTTTTTTGGACACTTACCTGAAGAGCGGAGTTCCACAGACAACACATTTATATATTCCAGGGTCTTTGTGATGTGTGTATTCTCCTTCAAAGGCACTGATAAACAATAAACAGAGTGTCAAAAATGTTAACAAAGCTAGTATTACTTCTTTATAGAACACATTGGTTTAAAAGACATTTCTCGGTAAAGCTTCCCAGGGTCTTTGGCCCTAAAATGAGAACAGACCAGACATATAGAAACTTGAACAATAGTAATATACTTCATATATATATATATATATATATATATATATATGAATGTATAAAATGTGCCTATAACTACTCCAAACTAGTACAGGTTAAGTAAAAAAAATTCAAGCCATCTAGTAAGTAATACTTAGAATATTTTTCAAATTAAAAAAAAAAAAACCATTGTCCGAGTCACATGAAGATCTTATTACCTAAGATCTCTGCTGCCCCACACTATGTGAGAGGGGTCCAGAAAATGTAACAGCTTCCAAGTCTTCCAGTGGAAGGAGTCTTACTTTTTGGTTTGAAAAGGAATATTGCAGCTTTAAGGGAATATTTTTCTAAGTTAACAATCTTAAAGGCGAGGAGGTCACTCGGTTAATACAAATCAGCTGTGTAGCCCAACAAAAAGCCTGTGTGCTCGGCAGCTTGTTTCTATTATATCGTTTCGTCCTCTTTACGAGGTCCAATTTTTTTATAAACAGAATTTTTAAGAATGACCTAATCTCTGGTTGTTTGTGCGCATTAAATCATTTTGCCAGGCATGCACACAACACTGGCGGGCAGAAGTCCTATACGCCGTGATCTAGCCCCACCGCCGGTACAAGGAAGGCATCCCTTGTCAGAGCTTCGACGTTCAGCAAACTCAGGAAACAGTGGGGGCTGTGACAGGGAGAGAGGTTGGTGTCTACTAACAAGGATCTCCTGTGTGGGAAAGAGCTCTTTTAGCTCATGAATGGAAACACAAAGTTACATCATTAATAAATATGGATCAGAGGTAACGTTTACAGTCGCCCGCCAAGCTCCGTGGTATAAATTAGACAACAAAATCATTGGGCCTTGGCAAGTTACTTTTTAGCTAGAATCAGCTGAGAGAGATTTTATTTTATTCACTAAAAACAGTCTTGGAAGTGAACGAACTTTTTTTTCCCCCCTTCCAGGACCAAAGCCATGCAAGGGCAGTTATTGAAAATTTTTGACATTCCAACCACAAATGAGCCAATAAATACTTTCTCCACATGCGCTTCAAAAAGAAATCGGAGTGGGGTGGAAAGGAACTAAATTATGCTACCTTCTTTTTGCAGCCAAAACGTCTATGCTCTACAATGGCCACCTTCAAAATGTCAGCCTCCTTGGCGTGGTGCCACGTCCCTCACAGTTTTCCTTGCTGTGATGTCGTCCAAAAAAAAAAAAAAAGGTACCCAAATTGCTATTGCTCCCACACATTTCGTTGTAAACTGAAAACAGGCCCTTAGCAAAAGTCCCGTGGCTTTATATAGATAGCATGTTTGCTGAATGGAGGGAAGCAGACACAAAACTCTGCCCTAACCTAAACAGTGCCCTAACCAGCCTTTTCAAACACAGTCATTTGCAGGCCTTACCCAGTATGTATAGTTTCTGTAAAATAATCGACAGGGAAGAAGACGCCAAGGAGGGGGGAGAAAGTGGTGCCTGCCTGCCTGTGTCTGTCTGTCTGTCTGTCTGTCTGCCTGCCTGCCTGCCTGCCTGTCTGTCTGTCTGTCTGCCTGCCTGCCTGTCCGTCTATCTGCCTGTCAACCTGTCTGTCTGCCTGTTTACCTGTCTGTCTGTCTGCCTGTCTGTCTGTCTGCCTGTCTGTCTGCCTGTCTGTCTGTCTGTCTGTCTGTCTGTCTGTCTGCCTGCCTGCCTGTCCGTCTATCTGCCTGTCAACCTGTCTGTCTGCCTGTTTACCTGTCTGTCTGTCTGTCTGCCTGTCTGTCTGCCTGTCTGTCTGTCTGCCTGTCTGCCTGCCTGCCTGCCTGTCTGCCTGTCCGCCTGCCCACCTGCCCTCCTGCCCGCCTGCTTGTCCACCCATTTGCTTGCTTGCTTTTATTACAGCACACATTACCTTTCTGTTCCTTTCTCCTGAGTGACATGGTACTGTAGGGGTGTCAGCCGCTTCCTCAGTTCCTGCTGGGAAAAGACCACCTTACAGTTCTTTTTATCCCTACATGACCCTGGAAAGAGAGGATATAGGAGAAAGAACCATTTTAGCCTGAATCCTAAATACTTGCTTTGGCTGGCCGCCACAGCACAGCCTCTGCAGTCACTCGTCAATGACCAGAGAGTCCCTAGCGGACTACAAAACCTTACCTGAGCTGCAGCTGGTCTCCAAGTTCAAACAGAATGCACTTGAAAGAGCCAACTGATTCCTCTGGAGCCGCAACAACAACGTGTCACAGCCAAAGGCATTTGTTTACAGGATTGTGGCACATCCTTCAAGCCACCTGATACCTCGAAACCCCTTTTCAAAAGGTGAACTCAGTAGGCATGCGTCTATATGCAAGAGTGAAGTGATAATGAACACACCAAGACCCATTCAATAATTTTGCAACTTGGTAGACTAGCCCAAGGCTATCACCACGCCACAGTCAACCAAGATGACCACCTACCATGCAATTTATTTTTCTGAAGAACCTAAACATATCTTTTTTTTTTCTACAGTAGGAACTGCTGTTTTCTATGAGTCTAACAGAAGACACGTTAGTAGTTTCTATGTGGTCTTTAGAAATGCATGTTTTTCTAAAGCCTGTGTCTTACCAGGCAAGCAAGAAGCTGCCAGGAGACTTCAGGAGGAGGCATTTACTTATACAAGGTGAGATTCAAGAATTCCAGAGACAGAGACAGAGAGAGAGAGGCAGGAAGAAAAAGACACAGACAGATGTAAGCTGAGTGTGATTTTACTTCACGGCTTGTGCTGTCCTGGCCCAGTTCAGCTGGGAGGATGTCCCTGATCAGGAGTATCCGAATGGTGAAATGACGCCAGTGTTACTGACAGCGAGGGTAGTTTTATTTCAATATACGAAGACTGCGGTGAAATGTTCAGACAACACCTGTTTATGTGCATTATTATTTTACCTGAGCGAGTGACTGAGAAGAACCATGACTGAGACAGGAAAGCCATTGCTCCCTGCAGTAATGAGCCTATCCTTGGCCATCCGCCATAGCAGGAAAGCCGGCTGCAGATGGACCCTCCACACAGAAATTCCCTACCATGTCTTGAAGTTAGCCTTGATAACCTGAATAGGAAATTCGACTTCTCCTGACTTGGCTGTGGAAACCCTCGCCGCTGTTTACTTTTGAGGCACCTAACGCAGAATAGGAAATTACTGAAGTTAAACTCGGCAAGACTTAGCTAGCCAGCTATCCTGACTGTGGGAATGAAGAAGGGCTATCAGCTTCCAGGACTGGGGCCACCTAGGCCGAAGGCTGATTCTCCACTGGAAGAGAGAGAGCCAAGGAAAGAGCCAACCGAAGCCAACAGAAGATAACAGGAGTCACACTGACCTCTACCAACCTCCCCATCCCTTGTTGGTCTAGAAAGAGACTCGGGAAGACCTCACACACCAGCGTTAGCCCTGAGGGCCTCCCACTTAGCTGAATCGCAGTTAACACCAGGCTCATCCTGGTGGGAGAAATCCTGCTTACTGCTGTCCAGGGTATAGACAGAAATGTCTCCTGATAATTGCCTGTTCAGAAGGCCTCTTTCTCAAAACAACAGGCACCCTGAGTTGGGTGAGTTCCTGTTTACCTCCCTCACAGATTCCTTAGAATTTATTTTCGCTTTTATTTATTTGCTAGAAGGGTGCCTGCTAATTTTTGTCACAAAGTTCGTTAATCGGAAACTTAACCTGACAAATTATCATGGTTAAAATTATTGGTTCCAAAGGGCTTGATAATTAAGATCTGAACAATCAGAATTAAGCAAATCTGTCGAAAATATTTTGGGTTAATATACGTTCATTCATACAAAAAGGCCAATTGTGCTCCTGACGCTTTGAGAGCCCAGTCACCCATCTGTATGTCATTTGGTACAAGAGAAGCAACCGCAGGTTTAAATTACATGGTATTGAATTGCAATTCCCTAACATTGGATGCTTTTCTGCTTTTTTACCTTGAGTCATTTTACTAAGGAGTGTTCATAAAAAAAAGTAGCTCCAAGTGCAGATGCTTGCAAATCGCTTAGGCAGAGATGTTTCTCTCTTTTTCATTCTCTCTCTCTCTCTCTCTCTCTCTCTCTCTCTCTCTCTCTCTCTCTCACACACACACACACACACACACACAAAATTTAAAAAAAAAATCTCTTTTCTGAAGGAAAAGAATAAGACTGTTGGTCAGTATTGATGAACCCTGTCATGTATTTGTGGGGGGGGAGGGGGAGGTAAAATTGAAAACATCTGATTGAAGTAAATAATACAAACATAAAAGCTTTACTGGTGAATGGAGGGTATTGAAGAGTCCCTATTTCATAGATTAGAAATTACTTTTGATCTAAACATTCTTTTAAAACAGATTGTTTTCCGCTACGAGCCCATCTCATTAGCCGTGCTGCAGAGACCCCGTTTTAATGGCGAATTTTGAAAGGGACATGCTGTACTCCTTTGTGACTCTCCATCGTGTATGGAAAGGGGGGGAAGCTTTCGCCCCAACTTTCTTTGTTTGTCTTTCAAGAACCACGAAAGCAGCATTCACACAAATTTTGGAGGAATGCGCCCTATGTCACAGCCTACAAATTATTTGGTTTTGGTGCACTTAAAGGTCATCTTCCAAATTAGCGAAATTTTCCTACATCCTGGCTTCTCAACCTTAAATATAAATGTTGTTTCCTAACTGGAAGTGAGGTTTATTCTCTGAGAAAGGCTGGTGATTATGTAAAGTGGTCAAACTTCATCCACCTTTTATTCTTTGGTCATACTCTGTTCACCAAATAATTAGGCATTAAAAGTATACCTAATAGTGAAAGGACGGACGTGCATATTAAAAACAATGACTGTGGTTTTTGTATTAAGCAACTCAACGAGAAGTTAGATTTTAATAAAAGTTTCGCCACACCGTTCAATAGCAATAGACTTCTTGGACAATCGACAGCTGTATTGATACATGAATTCTGCTAGCATAACCAATATTGGCATGTACAGAGAGAAGCTTCACTTCTATCTCTGCCCTCTGCTCCCTCCCAGACTGACCATGCTGAAGGCGCGTGGTGCCGGTGTTGATTCTGAAGACATCGTTTTATTTTGAAATCTGAGCGTCATTCATTGGGTGTCTGGTTTCCCTTTATTATCTTCACTTAGGTACCGTAATTTTCTCATTACACAGGGTAATTTAACATTAGTGTTATACGACATCTGTTCAATGACTTCTAAATTGGCCTAGAAGTATGTCAGGGAGAGAGGTATCCCTTTCTTGAAATGTTTAATAGCACACTTTGAAGGCGCAAGTCTGTGCGCGCACACATGCAACGCAGTACATCTAGAGGAATGATATCATCCCCCATATATATAATCATAACTCATTCCCTGTAGTGTAATTGTTACGTGGATCAGATTTATCCTAAACCCAATCCAGACGTATTTAAATACAGAAATATGCCCAGGGTATTTTTTTCTTTATACCAAGATGTCTTCCGTGTTGCTGTTGAAGGGAAGAGTTGAGTTGAAACTCCAGTAGCCACCCAGATGCAAGAGGGATGCACCTGTAATCCCACACAGCAAAGTTTTGTCACCCCAACACACACACACACACACACACACACCTAAAACGGAGTCTGCATTCTGGTTCTGCCTGCTTCAGACTGTGGCCGTAGGTGAGTCTTTCCAGATCCCACACTGTATGGATGACAACAATTGGGATTTAGCAGCCCCCGGGGTACAGAATCCAGAGGGTTCTGAGGTTAAAATCCAGTTTAAAAGGTAGCAACTTAGACGGTTCTGTGTGCACCAGAATTCTACTGGAAATTAGTTTTCTATCAGACCCTCAGAAAAGCTTTTTTTTCTAGCAAGTTACTTTTTAAAAGACGAAGAAAACGGGAAGAAGGGAGAAGACAGTTGTAAGATTAAGTCCTGCTCTGCACCGTGAGTACTTTCAGATGCATAAGTCCATTTTACAGACAGAAACTAGCATCATAGTATCGGTTATAACACAACTTATTAAGGAGACAGCAACTCAAACATGCAGTTGTCAGACCATATAACTGTTTCTGTGAGTAAGAAAATTAGGTAACAACTCACTTCTCAAATTATGCAATAAATTTCAACTAAAAAACAAAAAGTCCTGCATTGAGGAGGGAAGACAACATGCGGGGGCAGCTCCTGGTTGAGGCAGGACACAAGAGAGTAACAACGTCCACCCTTATGCAATTCTTTTTCTTTAAAGATTTATTTAGGACTGGTGAGATGGCTCAGCGGGTAAGAGCACTGATTGCTCTTCCGAAGATCCTGAGTTCAATTCCCAGCAACCGCATGGTGGCTCACAACCATCCATAATGAGATCTGACGCCCTCTTCTGGTGTGTCTAAAGACAGGTACAGTGTACTTAGATATAGTAATAAATAAATAAATCTTTAAGTCAGAGCAAGCTGAGTTCAATTCGAAGCAACCACATGATGGCTCACAGCCATCTGTACAGCTACAGCGTGCTCACATACATAAAATAAATAAATAGATGTCTTCAGACCTCTCACCAATCTACAGAGTGCCAAGAGGACTTTCTACTTCCTGTATGGAGTACATCAGATCTGTCACTTAAATGCTGAGAGCACTGTTGAACCATACATCTTCTATTTCAGTGTGGAAAAAAAAATCCAAATAAAACCTAAACCTGAAGATCTCAGAATCTGAATTTCTGTTCTAGAGGTAGGGAAAGATGAAAATATTGACTACTTCCCCCAAGATAATAAATATGAGATGTGTATCTTGTTCTGATTTAAGAGGGTGAAGTTAATGTAGGAATATCCTGCTGCTGTATTGACAGGCAGCGTAAAATTAAAACATAGGTTAATTTTCACTGTGAACTTCCACGTTCGAGTTCACACTCGTCTATCATGTTGGAAAATTATTTTATTTCAGGCTTAAGGGTGTTCGAATTTGTAAGTTGGAGATTACAGAACTAAATCTAGCCGATTTTTAGAATAAAATGTAAATGGGTGCCACAAACACCATCGCTGTTCATTTTCTTCCAACTCTGGTCATTCAGTATAGGCCCTGAGAACCAAGCAGGATGAGGGGGAGATGTGTCCTGCTGTATTGGCTGGTTCTGTGGCAACTTGACAGAGGCTGGAGTTATCACAGAGGAAGGAGCTTCAGCTTGGGAAGTGCCTCCATGAGATCCAGCTGTGGGGCATTTTCTCATTGATGATCCCATCGTGGGTGGCACCATCCCTGGACTGGTAGTCTTTCTTCTATAAGGAAGCAAGTTGAGCAAGACAGGGGAAGCAAGGAAGTAAGAAACATCCCTCCATGGCCTCTGCATCAGCTCCTGCTTCCTGACCTGCTTGAGTTCCTGTCCTGACTTCCTTTGGTGATGAACAGCAGTGTGGAAGTGTAAGCTGAATAAACCCTTTCCTCCTCAAGTTGCTTCTTGGTCATGACGTTTGTGCAGAAGGAGAAACGCTGACTAAGACAATGCTTCTACAGGCATCCTGAGTTCGAACTCTTCCCTTGGAGTAAATATATACTAGGAAAACATCTCTGGGAGTACACGCAATTCAATGCAGGCTGCAGCTTCCGGCCCTGGCTTCCACAAACGGGGCTGCACTGCTCACCTTGAGAACGCTGAATCAGGCCTACTTTCCTAAGTCATCAAACTGTCTTCAGCTACCGAGCATGCGTGAAGCACCGCTTTAACAGCGCTGTGCTCGCTCATGGCTTCCGCCGTTGCTTTGGAGGACCAGCTACACACTGGCATCGCTCTAGGCGACCAGAGCAGAGCCGGAAACAAAATAAGACCTTCTGCCTTGGAGCTTCCGTTATGGCGGAGGTAAGCTACACAGCACACTGGAAAAGCAAGGAGGTCTAGTAGAAGGTCTTTTAGAAGGTGCTAAGTACGGAAGTGTGAAAAGACAAGCGAGGGGCAGGGCCAGGGCCCCCAGGCTGTGGAGGACGGCAGTCTCCATGGAGTCGTGATATTTGGGCAGAGTCTGGAGGAGAGGAAGCTGATAGCGAGGATGTCTCAAGAACTTTCCAAACGCATAGAGGAGATGGCCAAGACAGGAGATGAAGATGCTGTACAGCTCGTGCATGAGTGACAGAGACAGGTAACTTGAGCGCAGCCAGAAAGCCCAGGCAGGAGCAAAATAAACATTGGACACGGGCAAAGGACAAGCCTTGCCTTGAGGTCAACAAACTAATGTCAGCCTACCTAATCCCAGAGCGTCATTCCCACCCTCAGGCTCCACGTGAGAGGCGTCAGTAGCGGGTTTTGTTGGAGAGGAATGTTGCATGAGCATAGAAAACAAAACCCTTTGGGCATTTTAAGCAAGGCATTTACCCCGAAAAGCACAGGCACGTCTCCCCCTTTAGGGTAATCCTGTGGGTAATGGCAGGGAGCATCCAGAAGTAAAGCAAGCATAGAATTGGGCAGGAGAGACCGCTCAGAGGTTAAGAGCTCTGACTCCTCTTCCGAAGGTCCCGAGTTCAAATCCCAGCCACCACATAGTGGCTCACAACCATCAGTACATGAGCTACAGTGTACTCATATACATAAAATAAATAAATGAATCTTTAAAAATAAAAAAAGAAAGCACAGAATTAACACCCCAACTAAACTTTTTTTAAAAAGCCTTAATTTTTACATCAAACTTAGATTAATTTCATCTGTGCTCCGAGCCCTAAAAACACATAATATAAAGAATTACAACATTTCTTGAATTAAATACTGCCATGTATTTTACAGGCACAGCACCAAACGATGAAATTGGTCTCCAGTTTCTATATTGGCAGAGTGAGCAGGCCAGCTCACAAGACATTTGAGGCCCGTTTTCCTTACCACTTTATGCACCCAGGTGGCTTCACCTCTGCCAGCATTCAGCGAGCGCATTAGCTCTGCAGGGTAGCATCTGCATGAGCGAATTTACTGCGGTCCGACTCCTTGCAGACATCTCCTAGAAACATTGTAGCATTCTTCAAGATGCAAACTTCCGAGCTTAATATTGATTCATTCTCTCTATGTTCACTTATTTAAGTATCTTCAGTGAGTTAAGACTTGAATTGAGCACTGGAGAGTTCAGGACAAATCAAGGAAGGCTCCTGCCTCCTAAGGTGCACACACAGAAGCAGGAACAGTAAGAGGTCCGCACAACCTAAGCCCTTAGGGAGGGAGTTAACACACAGGGCATCTGTACCCTAAACTTTTCCCATCCAGACTGACAATGTCTAGCTGTCCCTGCAGTATAGGAAGCCCAGAAATCAAATGTCTAAATCAGAGTGCCAAGAAATGTCCAAATAGGGAAGAAAGCTCCACCTCGAAAGCTGGCTGATAGGCGGGGTGGGATTAACTGTGTATAAGCCCAGGCTGGAAGCATCCAGCCTGCTGATTACTGTGCAGAAGGAGTGTCTGTAGCCGTAGCAGCTAATTTTATGAAGCTACCAATTCTCCAAAGAGGAAAAGGTGTAGGTTCAGATTCAAAAGAGCAAAACTTTGGGATCTGAGGAACGAAGTGCTTTTAAAGCCAAGGAAGGAAGCGTGTGAATGTTTGCTTTTTTTTTTCCTATTGTGAACAGACAGGGGTACATGAACTATGAGAGGCCATCATCAGCTCTGTGGTTTCAAGGGCTAATTAGGATGACTGGGAAATTCTTGCCTCGTTCGTGAAGGAAGCTGCATGACTTTCTTGACTGGAGACAATGGAGAGATTCATTCATCCTGATGTAAGAGTCATTAAAGAAACGTTGAACGGCCGTGAGATAGAAGCCATCTTCTACACGTCTATATTTACTTATACGCTATAAACTTTTAATTGTGCATCCCATAGACGGTCGTCATTTCACCAGCATCTGTTAAACTCCCAAGAGAACTAGAAACTACTTTATCAACCCTTCAAAACTTAACTCGAACCCTGGGAGCAATGATGCTCGAGTTAATGTGGACCGTGAAGTTTAGGGTTTAGGGAAATATTTAAGGCACGTCTTGATCCTGAAAGCATTTTCTTGCTTGCAAAGCATATGACTAAAAAAGAATTTCTGAAGCACTGCCATCATCTAGGGACAGCAGCGGAAGAGAAAGTCACTTCACGTCAATTCTATCTGACTGCTTGTGAGACTCTGACAGACCTGCAGTTCCCTGGTTTTAATTTTTTTTTTTTTAAGCATGGGTCTTCACTTGAACTTCATAGCCCATAGAAAGAAAAAAATTGAAACCAGACAGGCTCAGTTCAGTTCTATATTTTACACGCAATCAAAACGATTTGTATGCAAGTGTGAGTACACACACACACACATGCACACACGTGAGCGCACTCAGGACATATCCTCTCTATCTACCTTTTGTTCCTCAGTTTCCCCTTTGGGGATCACAGTCTGCTTAAGAGATAAGAAGGGGGTTGGAGAGATGGCTCAGTGGTTAAGAGCGCTGACTGCTTTTCCGAAGGTTCTGAGTTCAAATCCCAGCAACCACATGGTGGCTCACAACCATCTGTAATGAGACCTGACTCCCTCTTCTGGTGTGTCTGAAGATAGCTACAGTGTACTTAATATAATAAATAAATCTTTAAAAAGACAGAGAGAGAGAGAAAGAGAGAAGAGGTAGCCACCCACTGAAACAAGCCCTCTTTTAGATTATCATGCAAATTTTTATTTAAATATACCTTTGAATAGACTCCACTAGAAAGAAAATGTGTTGCCTAAAACCTCAGGGTTTTCCAGTGTCCAAAATGAACTCACAGTATATATCAAACTGGAGTCTCAATTTAAGTACAATGACAAAAACCAAGTCTGCAACTTCTGCCCAATGAATGGCTAGGTGATTAGCCCAGAGGAATCTAAGATGTTCTGGAGAAAAGGATACAAGTTAACATTTTTCTTTTGCACACAGAAAACTGGAGAAAAGGCGCATGGAGTCCCTTCAACAGCTGCTCAAAGGAGAGGGCTTGCATATTTACTAGCTACCTTTGCATTCCCCATGCCAAATACTGCGTTGGTGCAAGACAAATGTCGATCTGAACTTGGCTCGCCTATTTACCTACTTAAGTCTCCAATCTCAGTGGTTGCTGTTTAAACCTTCCACCTAAGACGTCTTTTAGTTATCTGTGCCCACATTTCTTAGATCTTGGCTTCAAACATATAGTAACGTTTGTTTAGTGAGTCACTGTGATAAAACTGATGATGATGATGGAGCAAAAATTCTTCCCTTGAAAGTACTCAATGGGGGCTGGAGAGATGGCTCAGCGGTTAAGACCACCGACTGCTCTTCCGAAGGTCCTGAGTTCAAATCCCAGCAACCGCATGACGGCTCACAACCATCCAGTAATGAGATCGGACGCCTTCTTCTGGTGTGTCTGAAGACAACTACAGTGTACTTAGATATAATAAATAAATCTTTAGGCTGGAGCAAGTGGGGTCGACGGGAGCAAACAGAGGTCCTGAATTCAAATTCCCAGCCACCACATGCAGGCTCACAACCATCAGTACAAGAGCTACAGTGGACTCATATACATAAAATAAATAAATAAATTCTTTAAAAAAAAAGAAAAGGAAGTACTACTAGATCTTTATTATATCTCTGGAGGTTCACGTTCAAGTCTTTTCACCAGGACTAGCGAATGACTAGTGTGACGGTTCTTTAGACATAAGGTTATGAGGATGCTTATCCAGCAAGGGCCGAAGGTGTTTTATAAAAGACTGACTCCTGAAATAAATGCTAACCTGTTGTTCCTCTTGGAAAGTGAAAGAGGGACATTTCCAAAGTCAAATCAGGTTGGGAGGATCTACCTGTTGTCTTGGTACGGTCCATCTCAGAAAGTCTCTTCTATTACTGTACATTTTAAAATGTGGTACATTGTATATGCTCCACTAGAAAGAGGAAAGAACACTGCCAAACTATCACATATCCTTATCACAATGTTTATCTTAAAGATTTATTTATTTTTATTTCATGGATAGAGTGTTTTGCCTGAGTGTGTAGCATGTGTGTAGTACCAGCAGAGGCCAGAAGAGGGCGCGGGATCCCCGGGAACAGGAGTTAACAGTAAGTTGGGATCTGCCATGTGGGGGCTGGGATTCTGCAAGAGCAGCCAGTGTTCTTAACAGCGGAGGCACCTCACCAGCCCCCATCACGGTGGGTTTTTTTTTTAAGCTGAATCCTCATTACGAAAATAGTAGAATGGAAAAAACTGAGTATTCAAATTTACGAATGAAGACAGTAATGTGTAGTATCATCTGATCATTTACAGGGTAAATAACAGAACTAATATCCCTCATATTATAAATTGAAAATTGGCATGCTTCTAGACCAAAACCCTCAGGAAGCAGTTAATGCTCCAAGAAGTTACTTGATGTGCTCACGCGCCTATTTGACATGAGCCAGGGCCCCGGAGGTCGTACCCTGTGTTGACTCATTCACTAAGCTCTCTCCTCAGTGCATGCTCTGTGGTACCTTACGAGGCCACCCACTGCTAACTCATGGTCCCCGAGCGAGCGCATGCTCATCTCCTGCCAGCTCCACTCCACACTGGGCACAGCTGCCTCGTCCTTCGACACCCTTCCCAGCCCTGTGTGAAATCTGGTCCCAGGAAGCCATCCTGCATTCTGTGGTGCAGAAAGCAGAAAGACACTCTCACCCTGCTCCTGCCTCCACAGTTAAAGTCGACGGAGTGTCTATGCAGACTCGTGAAAGCACCCGTAAAGTAGTTCCTTTCACCCTAGAGTTAAAGCTTGCGCCCCAGCGGCCATCTTTCTGCGGCACTGTTTTGATTCTAAGATGACGTTGTTTGTTCCCCGACATTCATCCGGTCCACAAACATGCATCAGGTGCCCATCACGTGACAGGCATGGTTCTAGTCTGAATGGGGCAGTGAATCAAAGGGTCAAAACGCTCAACCTTTCTAGTACTTTACAGGATCCAAGCATTTCCTGTAACAAGAAATACTTTGCCTGGCCACTCCATCGCCTTCTCCAGGTTATTACTGGTTTGCTGCCTGGTTTCTTTTCTCCACTTTCTTCCCTTGGGTAGCAAGAAACTGAGGTTCTATACAACAAGGTTTGGGAAATTTTCAGCTAATGTAACACTTGAGAATTCTGTCTAATTGTAATAATAATAATAATAATAATAATAATAATAATAATAAGAAGAAGAAGAAGAAGAAGAAGAAGAAGAAGAAATGTTATATAACTCTTAGTTTACAGTTGAAAACCTGGAATAAAAGGTAGAAAAGGAAGCTTCTGGGGCCCAAAAGCCAAGTAGTAATAAAAAAACAAACCAGTAAGGAATAACTTATAATTTGTTTCTTCATCAATGCCAAAGCTATAGTAAAAGGCTGTGAAACTTGAGGGTAAGTTATATAAAAATCACATGAGTGATATAAAAATATTAATCAAGTAGAATGAGTCATCCTGAGATAATATGTATTCTGGCAATAAAATAAAATATTATAAAATTACAACTGTAAAGATATTTACAATGCTAGATTTTCCTGGCTTGCCTAAAATTCAAATAATCTATCGATTTAAAATAATATCCCATTCTCTGTAATCACATGGCCGAAAGGAGTATTGAAGGAAGTATTTATCATAAAAGTTAATATGTGTAAGTGTGCAAATATATAATTTATTAATCCATTAAGTACCTAGTAAATACCTTTGTAACATTTTAAAATAAGTGATATACATGTGGGTGTATTAAGTACAGATAAAGGGGGAAATTAAGGCACTTCTAACAAATGTCACACTTTCCAAATAAATAGTTGCTTTCAACTGTGAAGGCACAAACTACATGTGCTTATCTATCATTTTGTCACGGTATCTCAATAACCTCGTTTAAATAACTCTAAAACGTACCCAGCAAAAGGAGTCATGAAAAATTTGATTGCTAAATAAAATGTTTCCATTGAAACTATAAACTGGGCAAGACCAATGATGAAAGCTCACAGGTGTGATCAGGTGTGCTCCACAGTCCCCTCTGGCCGGCTTCTTCATCATGCACATTGGCTAGGGGTGAGATCCCTTTCAGTGCATTCCTCTCCGGCCTTTCCCATGGCATCACTGTGAGCATGTGTAAACACAGGAGCATCCCATCTCTGCAGTGTCCCCACATTCCTCTTATCCTGTAGAACTCTTGGAGACAGCGATGTTTTACATCCTTTTCAGTCACTGATATACTTAGTTTTCAAAAAAGATACTGAGATGTGTTTAAGGTATTCTTCATGCCTGTCTTGACTGTTCTACTGTGCTATGGATTTCGTAATTACTGATTTTGTTCTATGGATTTTGTAATTACTAATTTATTTGCCATTTAACAAAGTTTGGTCAGGCATGTGCCCAACGCCTTATATTTATACATATACATTATTTTGCATTCTCTACCAACACTTTTTAAAACACATACCTCGTATCAAGTTTTCAGCATTAATTGAAGCTTTACTATATTATAAAGCTATTAAATCCTGTTTCAAAAACACTCAACTCATTAATCAACTCATTAGTAAACATTTAAAATATAATTTTTCTAGCCTCCTAAAATATTTCATTCATGCAAAAACTGATCTATGCTTAACATTCAACATGTTTAACTAATAACATCTCAAGATTCTATAAAAATCCAAAACATGGCAAAGCAAAATGTACGGTTTTCTTTAATTCTTGGGTGGTCCGCTGCAGAAAATCTAGCTGCATATAAGGCTATAAATTACTGCAAAATCAGCTATTTGGTACAAGATAAGTTAATTTACAAGAACTTGTTTTAGTTTGTAGAAAGTCTATATATGAAAGACATTTCCAAGAAACGTCCAAGCAAAGGGGGTGGGAGTCCTATTGGAAACAGAAAAGGTTTCACTCTAAACATACTGTTGGAACACAGTATAGGCAGAGAAAGTGTGGTCTGTAAATCCATGTGTTCTTAACTGGATATTCCTTACATACTTTGAGATTTTTACAATGCACCTATGTGTTTAATACTAACACCGCAGTACACGCTGTGCAAGAAATGTAAAGCCAGCGCCACCTACTGGAAGGCTGTTAGAGCAACCAGTCAACTGCTTTCTAATTCTGTTGTAAACTATGTTGAAAATTGTCTCTGTTTTTTAAAGTTATTCCTCTTTAAACAAACAAACCACTCATGGCCTATTAGTGTATATAGCAGGTATGAGGCCCCGCATCAAGCCTGTAGAACTCCATGCTCACGTGCACACACACACACACACTCATGCACACACACACTCATGCACACACACATATCACAAGCGCACAACAGAGAACTGCTGAATTCTGATCTGTTTCACAGTGGTTCCCTGTCTGCCTGAGAGCAGGCTCTGAACTCCACTCAGAGAGCCCAAGAGTTTCAGAACAAGAGCAACAGAAAATGGGAAACTGCAAACATACTGTGTCCACAAAACTACGTGTTTGGTGGGATGGCTTGTTCATTTCCGAGAAGACTACAGTGTCTATCAAAGGCCCCTCAAGGTGGTCCGGATTTTTAACAGGCTTATTTCAACAGCACTAACGTACAAAGTGTGCTAGTTCCAGTGGGTAGACTGGCTGTTTTCAAAGCAGATGTAACACCAGTTGCTACTAATAAATTGTTGTCAGTTTTAATTGAAAATAGTGCTTTTTACTTTACAGAGATGCTGTTGTGTGCGTCTGTGGTAAGCTTTGTTTAAAGTCAATAAAGTACAAACATACTAATTTGCTCCACAGATGTGAACAGATGAGCCAGAATTCTTAATTCTCATAGTAAGTATAAGGTCTATGTATGCACTTCAAGCAGTTAATAAACCAACAAACTCATATTATTTTAGAGAAAAAGGCAAAGAAATTCTATAGTATATATATATGTATATGTGTGTGTATGTGCATGTGCATATGTATATATGTGTATATATGTATATATATGTGCATATATATGTGTGTGTATATACATATGTGTATATGTGTGTATTTATGTGTGTATATATGTATATATATGTGTGTATATCTATGTGTGTATGTATATGTGTATATATGTATACATGTGTATTTATATGTGTGTATATATGTATATATGTGTGTATGTATATGTGTATATGTATATATATGTGTGTGTATATGTATGTGTGTGTATATATGTATGTGTGTATATGTGTGTGCATATATATGTATATATGTGTGTATATATGTATACGTGTGTATATATATATATGTGTGTATCTATATGAAGTTTATCTGTGCTGTCATTTTTGTTATTTAACTGAAAATACTATGGTCTATATCTAAGACATCCACTATATTGTAAAAATATAATAAAATGAGAATAAATTGCCCTTTGAAAATAAATTTGAAAGTCACATAAGCTATAAACTTCACTTTTAATCTTCCCATATAAAGTAATCTCGAATACGTCCCTACTCTTTGTTATAGTTATGACCTCATAGACACATAAACTTTCCAGATGTTTATTATTCATTTAAGAAATACTAACCACCAGACGCTGTGTCATGTTCTGGGGTCACAAGCTCCTGGCTCATAGAGTTCTCCTCTCACAGAGGATGGTCTATGTATTTCAAACCCCATTTTCAGAATGTGCCCTTGGGAGTTCCAATCTATCCACTAGAATGTTATGTTATATCTTCTTCACAAACAACCTAATAGGCGTGGGCTGGCTTGTGAAATGACATCAAAGTCTCAGCTGCTTTTTGTGTTTGTGGTGTGAAGTGTGACTTATCACTAGAATTAGGCCTTTCTAGACAGGTACCTTTAGTTGGCTAAAAACTACTGTGATATCTTATGTAAGCTGCCACAACACCTAGTCTTCCCTAGTTCTAAAACTGTGCATCAAATTTTGCTGCACAAGCCTCTTCAGATAATCCTTTCGTCTTGTTTTAGTGACCAGGGATTCAAGTGTCCAAGTACTACCTAGTAGACTATTCTGTAAGTCTAGAGTAATAATTCATACTGACGTTTGGAATGAATTCACCTCAAGCCAAAAATTAAAACTGTATCTAAGAAGAAAAACAAACCAAGGAATTTCATAATAGAACAGATTATCTAACTTATCTTCTTCATTTTAAAGAAAAAGAGAATGAAATCTGGACAGGTTCACAGATGTGTCCAAGGTGTCTCTCTCTCTCTCTTTCTCTCTCTCTCTCTCTCACACACACACACACACACACACACACACACACACACACACAAGCCAACGACAGAACTGTGGTCAACGTTTCTGCTTCCGTCCCAGAGTGCTTTATAATACTTACAGGAAGCTGTTGTAGGAAATTACCAAGAAATTCTGAGTGAGAAAAATTACCTTTAATGACAAACATGAGTGAACCATAACTCAGATGCACCTAATAAGCTCTAAGTTAAAATTATGTGTTATTAAAAAAATAAGAAGAAAGGCAAGCCAGAACAGAAAAGTGATAAATCACTTCTGAGCTACAGCCTTCAAGCAGGCCAGCCCAGTTACAATCAATCTTAGAAGCCTGTTTCAATTATTATTTCCTTTTAGCTCTAGAGTTATTTCACATTGAATTATTATTCAAAATCAATGTACAACTCAATGTTGAATAATTATTCAAAATAAATTTGTTATTTGATATTGATTATTCAGTACTCAAATTTAATGGGGATAAGGAACCAAAATCTTTTTTGATTTACAGAAATTTCTGTCATAATGGGTTTTTGCAAAAAATAAAATTTTCATCTTAATTTCCTATGCCTCCCAATTTTGCCCTCTTTTCCCCTTTGTACCAAGTCATAAAGGTTAGGGTTCTCGTCATCACAATGACATTTTTAAATCTGAAAGTCCCAACAGTTTGTATCACTATCACTAAATCTAACAACTTCTTCATCGTGCCTGCCTCTCAGAGAGTAAAATCCCACTAGCAGATAACAAGCTCACTCCGCTTCAAACACAAATGACCCTTGAAAGTTAGGGAAACTCTAACCAACTCGTTTGCCAGCTAAAACCCATCTGTAAGTCCAAGGGAAGAAAGATAAAGGCGCTCTCTGCGCTTCTGTCAATATGGGGTGGTGAGAACGAAAGACACACATAGTTACAGAACTTGATGTCTGGTGCTGGACAACATCCACAGAGAATAAACACATCAAACACAGGTTGGGGGACTGGCAAGTTGGCTCTGCAGGGAAAGGCATGAGCAGCCAAGCCTGGTAATCTGAGTCTACACCCCAGGAACAATGTGGTAGAAAGAGAGAACAACACACCCGACTGCCAGAGATGCACAGAGGTAACACACACACACACACACAGGCACACACACAAACACAGACACAGACATACACACAGGCACACACACAAACACAGACACACACACACACACAGGCACACACACAGACACAGACATACACACAGGCACACACACAAACAGACACATACACACACACACAGACACAGACATACACACAGGCACACACACAAACACAGACACATACACACACACACAGGCACAGACACAGACACAGACACACACAGGCACACACACACACAGGCACACACACAAACACAGACACAGACATACACACAGGCACACACACACAGACACAGACATACACACAGGCACACACACAAACACAGACACATACACACACAGGCACACACACACAGACACAGACATACACACAGGCACACACACAAACACAGACACATACTCACACACAGGCACACACACACACAGGCACACACACAAACACAGACACACACACACAGGCACACACACAAACACAGACATACACACACAGGCAAACACACAAACACAGACACACACACACAGACACACACACACACAGAGACAGACACACACACAGGCACACACACTGACCCACACAGACACACACACAGAGACAGACACACAGACACACAGACATACACATACACAGACATACACATACAGACACACACAGACACACACAGATACACCAACACACACATATAGAAAAAACATCAGTGTTCAAAAGAGACAATAGGTGGAGATAGGTTATATATCTCAAGCAACATGCATTTGTGGTTCCTGTTAAAGTAGTTAAACGAAAATGTATTTATACACATTTAAATGTTTTTAAAAGTCTATTTTTGCGGAAAAATAAAAATCCAAATGGATATAAATATATGGGCTTTTGTGATGAGCCTAGTGAAAACATCGAAAGTGCTTACTCCGGCTCGGCAGTGTCCTGAACTCTTCGATATGCTAATCTAGTCAATTCTCGCAGCGACCATTTTGGGCAGGACCTATTATTGTCTTTCTTTTGAAAATATGGGCGCTAAGACCTCCAGACAGTAAGAGTCAAAGGCAGATTGCAGTTCCATCAGTCTGGATTCAGGATGGCTTGCCGAGCACCAGACTGGCATGGCTTGCTCCTTACGGGTTTTGTTGAATTTATCTCTGAATTGTTTCGTCATCAAAAGTTAAAGCCATTTGTATTTCAACTCAACAGGTTCCTTATGGAACACTTTACCAGCCTGTTACATTTTAAGGAATACACTGCTTAGTGAGTTACTTCTGTAAACTCTGCGCCTCCACTGTGGATAGCAAACCTGCCCGAGGAAACTATGTGCAGGGCTTTTCCCCATAGCGGTATTTACAACAGGGAGAATACAGACACGATAGACAGGAACCTCAGCTGTGTCACTGCGCGTGTCTATAGCGACTGCCGTATGGTGGAAAGACTGCAGTGAATGAGGTTTCCCTCACAGTGCAATGGGTAAGCCTTGCCAGGTCCACAGCCCACCTCTCCCTGTAGTCTACCCCTTGCCAGGGCTCCAGCCATCTTCCCCCTGTAGTCTACCCTTACCCTTTCCCATCTGCTCTTACAGACTCCCAACTCTCGATGACACCGCGCAGCCGCAAACCCATCTACCCTATGACGTGGGGTCAGTGCAGGGTGCGCGGAGCAGGGAGAACAGTGCCGGAAGGGGCTGGGGACGGGGCTCTGCGCGTTACGCTGTATTTACGCATAAATTGTCATAGATCAACAACGTGAAATCTATTTTTCACAAATGCCTTCTCTGACACTTGAAATCAAGTTGCCATCTCAAGCCCTATCGTAGGAGAACCCAGCGCCGGCCCTCCCCGACACTTCACCAGCCGAATATAAGGAATTCCTGTGACAACTTCGGCACCCTTGGGCACATCATTCCCAGTACTCCCTGCTGTGCCTAGATTTCCTTCCTTCACTCTTCCACTTGCCCCTGCCTTCCCAGGCTACCCACGCAGACCGCCTGTTTCCTGCCACACACACCACTCCTTTCTTTTTCTTTCTTTCTTTTTTTTTTTTTTTTTTTTTTTTTTGGTTTTTCGAGACAGGGTTTCTCTGTGTAGCCCTGGCTGTCCTGGAACTCATTCTGTAGACCAGGCTGGCCTCGAACTCAGAAATCCGACACTCCGGGACATGCAGTTAACCGCTGCCATGCTTCCTGATCAGCCATCTCCCTGTGGAGACCTCCTGAGTTCCTGAGAGCCGCCTCCCTTCCAGAACATATGTCCCTACAGAAAGCAGCTAGGATCACTCTGCTCTAGTCCCCTACTCTGCCCGGGGCACAGACATGTCTGGTCTAGCCATACTGCCATATGGTCAGGGGACTTCCTACGGTTTTAGTTCTCTCTTCTACTTGTTGAAAAGCCAGTCAGCTGAGCCTTGTTTATCATTATATTCCCACTGCTCACGGCGGGTATTTGATTCCTAGTGTTTAATAATACAAATTCCCTACCCAATATATTGATAAAGATATATACAGTAATGGGACTATAAATAATATTAACAATCACATTCACTGAAATAAAACATTTGGCCACTGCGAATTTCATAATAAAATTGAAATGCTAACTTAAATGTTATAGGCACACAGTGAAAGTTTGAACTTTTATGCTTCTTTGGTTTAAGTGCTAAAAATCACATTTTAAAAAAGCATAGTAGTTCTAATTTATCTTATTTTTATTTTTTTACGAATTTATAATTTTTTAAGAATTTTATTTTATGTATGTGAGTATACGGTTAAGCGTCTTCAGTCACACACCAGAAGAGGGCATCAGATCTCATCACAGAGCGTCGTGAACCGCCATGTGGTTGCTGGCAACTGAACTCAGGTCCTCTGGAAGAGCAGTCAGTGCTCTTAACCACTGAGCCGTCTCTCCAGCCCATGGTTCTAATTTTGGAACCAGTTTGAAACATGCTATATCCATTCTGTTTATTTGGTTCTCGTTAATAGAAACTCTTCTTAGCCATAGTATAAGTGACACAGTTACCTTAAAGTTGTTCATTTGCACTTTTTTTCCCTAAAGAACCGGCCATATGTGCGGCGAGAAGCTCGGCATCCCCATGAATGCTCTCCCCCCTGTGCGCTGACTTGCAGATGTGTAGGGCGTGCATGGAGAACAAGACAACACTGAGTGACACAGGTGACAAGTGTGACCTGGGCGGTGTCTCTAGGATTGAAAGGACCGTGGAAATGGATGTTACTCAGAGGAGAGTGAGGGTTTGTAACCAATCTCCATCTTTAAATCGGGGTCCAAATAAAAGAGTTTAGTAAAACATGTTGGTGCGCCGTTTCCTACAACAGAATTACCCACTCAGCCCCGTGCCCCACAACAGTACAACAATCAGCAACCTGAGGGGAGCCCGCAGGCTTTCTGGGCCACGGGCTGGCTCTTCGTCACCAAGTGCAGCAGGTTGAAGGCAGACATCGTTGTGGTGTCTTCAGTGACAAATCCAGAGGCAGAGGCAGCGGCAAAAGCTGAGTAGAGAGGGGGAAAAGACAACAACGAATTAAAGCGTTAGGCGCGCTCCTCGAACCACTGATGGTTTGGGTGTATCTGGGGCTAAGCACACGCACAGGATTAATAAATAAACCGCGGTGCCTCGGTTTCGGATGGACAGCTGACTCTCACAGCTATCACGAATTCTTGCTCTACGCTGAGGAGGCTGGGTTTTATCCCTAATACATATGTGACTGAGATCAAGGTTCAACGATCCAAGGACACTGCTAACGCAGTGTGGAAATGCTCATTTAACAGCAGAGCCAAAATGTTTCCTTACGTAGTGACTTGCCCTTTAAGACAAGGAAAAAAAAACCCAAAAAACTAAGGACAACTATGAGACTTCACAAACTTAAATTTGAATAAAGCATAGAGAACGTGCCCTTTCGTTCAATTTTATGATTTATACCTTCTAAATAAAATTCTGTGAGTAGAACTCATGACCCAGCATTGAAAGGAGTAAAAAAAAAATATTTGACTGAAGTCTTTGGAAATGAATCATGTCGAAGAATCCCCAACCTATACGATGTTAAACTTCAGACAAAAGTCCAGCTTGCGGGATTTTCATAAGCATGCCATACGGGGTGTGATTGGTGCGTAAACATCTCACGCAGGGCCATGATTGGTGCATAAACATCTCACGCAGGGCCGTGATTGGTGTGGCCTAACCTCCAATGAAAGTGGAGAATACTGGGTGATTATCAATCTCTCCTGTTTTATTTAAAATCACCACGTTAAGTAACTGCAACTGCCTAATGTCCAAAGATGGAATGAAACTAATGTCCTGTTCATTTCCTCGCCTCCACCTCCTCCATTCCCCACCCCGAAATAAAAGTCTTTTCCCGGACTCTCCTGACCCCCCTTGAGGAGCAAACATGTAATAAACAGTAATATATTTGACCAAATCGCTCTGGAGTATATCTGACCGAAATCTGCTTGTATTAACATGCCTGAACTCTGACTTCCCCCAAACTAAACTCGCTACAGAACTAAAACATTTTTTTGTGTTACTAACTGGAGGTATGGGGGTGGGGGTGGGGGTTAAGAATCACAATGCACAGCCTGAGAGAACCGTTAGACATAAATAAAGATGTCATTTTCACGAGTGACTGCGGAGCAGGCAAAGACTGCATGCCTTTGTAGCAGACTACTGGCTAATAAAAGATCAAAGGTCTATACCTCACGACGCCGTAAATAAAAATGTAGTTTTTTTTTTTTTCCTCCATGAGACCCTTCCCCGTGAGGGATAAAGTATGTGCGGTAAATGTAATTACTTAGCAAGGCTGCGGCTTCTCTGTGCTCCCGCAGCTGAGCATAAAACGTCTTCCTATTCTGTTTCATCAACCGCTGTACCAGGCGGCCTGGGCGCCTACGGATCACTGTGGCCATCTGGCTTGTGTCAAAGCCAGCACACAGGAAGAAAGGCAGTGACATCACTCCGCAGGTCAGGCAAAGAACAAAGATGCCTTCTACAATTAAAAGCCAAGGACTGCAAATACCAGGGGCTCGAAGTGACTGATTTAATAGTCCCTCCTCTATGCCTTTTTTTTTTCCTACCCAAATAGCCAGAGCTCCATCTAGTGGCAAATTGGTTTTGCCCAGTTTGGGAGTTTAAACTGCTTTGTTTGGATTTTGGTACTTAAAGTGGACCCTGGAAGTGCTCTACTGGCACCCACACCGTGAAGCAATGGACAGAATTACTGTCACAGACACCTTGTCTTTTCAGATGCACAGCCTGTCATGGTGTGAGCCACTCACAGATCTCCCATGTTATAGGTTGGAAACTGACAGGACCTTAATTATGTGAATGTGCACAAGTATATTAGAGAAGACAGGCAAGTTTACAGAATCCTTGTGAAGTATCTGGTACCCTGAGAATATGTGTCTGAGCGACAGACCGAAAGGCAGTTCTAAAGATTGCTGCCTGTGTCTGCATACACCACTTAGCTCCATCCAACAGAAACACCCAGGAAATGTGCCTCTGATGTGTGCAGCTGGGGACAGGAGAACGGTGACAGTATTCTTGGGGCCGAGGTTTTGAGGGGAGAGAGAGCGAGCGTGTGTGTTTTTTACACTTGCAATAAATAGCGGACGCCGACAACAGACGTAAAACACACAACCCGTTTCCAGGAAGATGCCCGTCCCCATGGAGACACAGGCTTTGTTGCCAGCCTGCCTGGTTGGAACCCTGTCAGTATCTGTAACTACTTGTATGGCCTTGGACAAGCTACTTACTTTTGCTTCCCCGACTCTAAAATAGCCGTTCAATAAAGCAATTAGTTAAAAGGACCTCTCCTGGTATGTGGTATATGTTCAGAGAAGGTTAGCCATCAAATATTTGCCGTGCTTAATATTACATGAACTGGAAAACATTTACGAAAAATAAATTTTCCAACAGTACATTCTGATCCTGGTTTCATCTCTGCCCAACTCCTCCCAAGCCCTCCCAGATCTGTGCTCCCAGATCCATCCTCCAAGATCCTTCTTCCCAAGTCCTCCCAGTCCTTCCTCCCAGATCCACCCTCCCAGAACCGTCCTCCCCTATCCATCCTCCCAGGTCCTCTCAGATCCGTCCTCCTAGGTCCTCCCAGATCCGTCCTCCCGGATCCATCCTCCTGGATCCATCCTCCCAGGTCCTCTCAGATCATTCCTCCCTGATCCGTCCTCCCAGATCCATCCTCCCAGGTCCTCTCAGATCCGCCCTCCCAGATCCTTCCTCCCTGATCTGTCCTCCCAGATCCATCCTCCTGGTCCATCCAACTCCATGCCTTCTTCTTGTGTTCCTCACCACACCCTGTCCCATCCCGTGGTCCTACTGGATCCACTGCTCATCATTTCCCCAGAACAAGCCGACTGTCCCCACTACTTCCAGGTCTTCCTTGCAAGCCCACGCCCTCTGAAACCTTCCCCCACCATCTGCTGATCACAGCTTAGCTTTCCTAGCGCAGACCCTACAGAACACTGACGAGGCCCGGACTCTCCTACAGCAGTTTTCAGGATACTGGCGCGTTTTCATCCTTACCTCTTCTAAATTAACTCTATGGGGCAGGGAGGGGATCTTTTTGTGTCCCACTATCCAACACATGACAGCCAAGCACTCAGTCACTTCCTGAGTAGAAGATTCAATGTAAATGATTAACCTGTGAAACTGACCTGAGTTTCATCTCGTTTCCAATGTTGCCTCCGCCAGCTGCCTTGCTAGCCATGCTTAATTAAAGAAATTAAAATCTGTTACAATGTATGATTGCTAGCAAGGGCTATAACAGGTGGGGTGGCGAAAAGCAGCCTCACTTAAAATTCAAAGACAATTCAAACACCCTATGATTTTCAAAAATTTCCACTTTCCTATGAATACCCCTACACCTCAGAATCCTAACGTCCGATCGTGACTGAACTCAGTTTGCTGGTGGGTTTTGGTTTGGATCCTCCTGTCTCCCCCTTTTCCTCTCTGCCCTGAAGTTGAACAATATACCAGCTAGAGAGAGCATTACCAGAGAATCCAGAGAATTCACCAAGCTGATAATTAGTTCCAGACAGAGCTGACTGTGCCCGTGGACTTGAAGTGTCAGCCCTGAAGGTTGGATTCCCTCCCCAGCACATGCAAAGAACTGCGTGCATGAGGGGTTTTCATGAGCTGGTGAACTGCTCTCCCCCAAACAACAAAAGTCAACAGCAAATCAGAATATTGTCAAGGACAATTTTGGAAAACATAACACTCAGCTCTCACCACAGTCTTCTTTCTCTCCAGAAAGAAAAAGGTGTGCTGACAGCGAGAACCAGGAAAGCAATCTTAAAACAAAGACCATCCTTGGACAGAAACTGCTCCGTTGACTGGAGCAGTATTGAACCATCACTTTCCCTATTTCCTTTAGTAGAAATGTTACCAGGGCATCTCGGAACCTCAACCTAAAACACCTGCTTTAAAACTCAACTGGAGACATCGTTCTCCTCTGCACAAGGCCTGACGCACACACTTTATGTTCAGCTGTTACGGGCTGAGTGATGGGCGGCTCCTTTAGCTGCAGCATCTGTGAAGACAGTGGCCGGATGGGTAGTGGTGACGCCACCTCTGCCAATCAGAGGCTCTACTGTGATGCACAGAAGCCTGGGTTTTAAAAACACCCAGTCTTCCAAACCATTTTCAAATTAAAATTAGGGACTGCTGCTTTAAAATATACCACCGTACAAACTGTACCTATGCATTGTTCTAATGGGGCCAGTGATGTCACAGTTTATAGCTTCTGGTTCATATGTGTATTTCAGCTACATTTTTTTTTTCTTTCTCTTCACATGGGTTTTAGAGATCTGAACTCAGATAGCCTGCTACTTTTCTTAGTATATAAAGAGCATTGACAAGACAGAAAAACCCACATAAAGCAGTTTAATTTTTTTGTAAAAAATGACTGGAGACTGAACCTAGCGCCCTGCCCCTTCTAGGCAATCCCTCTGTCACTACACTTCATTCCAGGCATTTCTGTCGCTTGTAATGTGAACCGGGGTCTTGCTGGCCTTTAACACAGTCGATAGCCCAGGCAGGCCTCGATCTGGTGCCCCTCAGCCTCCCCGGTTTAGATCTGGTTTTCCGATTGTTTCCTTTTGCTGTTCTGGTTTTTCTTTTCGAGTCCTTGAGATCACACTAAGACCCTCACTGACTACACGACGTTTCGGTGAGGTGTTTTACTCTGAGGTTGGCAAGCCTCCTCTGTAAACAGAGCTTGTGTTATCAGTCACTAGAGGAGCACGTGGCGCCCCTAAATGACTACTACAGATCCCACGGAACGGAGGCGCAGCGCCTCCTGGCGGCATCTCTTGTGGCTGATGACCACTTTCTCCCTCGGCAGAAACCGTGTCTTTATCTCTTACACTATTTCCTTTTATTCCCCCAAGTAATTATGCTCCCAGCCTGGTCCTTCGGCTCCCTCTGGGCTTCTGCTTGCTTAGTCTCTCCATTGTGGATCTATCTCTCATACGTAATCTCCCCCTCCCAGAAGCTTGCAATTTGATAGAGAGCTATAAAGCTCTAGAGCTGACCTTTCTCAGAGCCCCCAGTGCCTCGTTTCCTAAAGGCGTCTAGATAACAGTGGAATCAGCTCGTGTATGCGCCGCGTGCTTTTATTCACAGGGACCTCCCTATCGTTTTATAACCTCATAAGCTAATCTACTTCGTGTTATTTAAATATTTGCACGTGTGCATTTCATATTACTATGAATAGTAACCGGATTCAAGCGCCTGAACTTGGTGAGTCTGAAAGTGTGATTCCGAGGTAGCTACTCCTACCGCTTGCTAGTCTCCGGTTATTTCTGGCTCTCCACTTCCCACGCTGGGAATGCAGTGCCTCCTGCTGCCCCCTGGTGGTGGAGAGGCCACATGACACGTTCCAAGCTGCACAAAAGCCACAGAGATGGTAAAAGTGGCACTTTGCCGAGCCTCTTAGCTGTTGATGAGAAACCGTACAACACTTGCTTTTCTTCTGTAACAATCCCAGCTCTACGGTTATTCCAGCGCAGCTCTGTTAACCGTGACCCCGGAGTAAGGGAACAAGGAATAGCCCTTCCATCTGGCCCACAGAGAGTATGTAGTACAAACAAGAACGAAGCCTTCTGCATGTGCAGCCCTTGGTATCTGCGATCGTTTGTTCCAGCGAGAACTACGGTTCGGATAAGAACTTGTTTCACGTGCCAGGGCAGCAAGCGATGGAGCCAGAAGAAAGTTTATTTTAATCTCCTCTACTATATTAAAAATTCCTTTGGACTGGAGAGAGTCCCGCAGTTAAGGGGGAGCATTTCTCTTCTAGGGGACCCAAATTAGTTCCCAGCAGTCATGTCATAACTTCTTGTAACAGCAGCTCCTCCGTGGAGATCACACACCCCCGGCCTCCACGAGCACCTGCAGTCATCCGTATCTACCCCCACACACATAGTTTAAAATAATAAATATATGTTTAATCCTCAAGGACAGGAATTCGGGTGTTAAAGATTACTGTACCCATTTCAGCAAACACATTCCAGAAATATGAGAAGTCCGACGCCAAGGTCATGGGAACGTCACAGAAAGCCTACGGTCGCTCTCCCATTAGTCACCTCGTTACTAACTGTCCCCAAGCTCCTCTTAGGATCGGAGGAGAGGCCTCTCCTCTTAGAAAAAGACACTGAACACCAGACGATTGCTGCTTAACTGTCCCAGTCCTTCAGAAAGCAAAGTGCTGGGTCCCTCCGTGGCAAAGTTGAGTAACTATGGGTGAAAACTGAATGAATGGACGGACGGATGGATGGATGGATGAATGAATGAATGAAATCCTTTATCCCAAAGTGACTGATGCTCCCTGGGCACTAACCACATCCGCTGTAACTTCTTACTGATTCAACAAGTGGGAGCCGGCACACAAGTGCACCCAGACACGATGCTCTCAGTGTAGCCAATCAATAAATACAAAACAACCCCAAACAATATATTTGCGATGATGCTCCCAAAAAAATTCTTTAGTTACTCCAGCAATCACAGAAACAACTTCACTTATTCAACCTAAAAGTAAGCAGCAACAACAACAATAACAACACACACAACACCACACACAGACACACACTCATATGCAAACACACACATACCACACAACACACTCATACAGACATGTACACACATACACAGACATATACACACTCACATACCACATATACATTCATGCACACACACATTCACACACTACATACTCACTATATGCACACATATACACACATATGCACATGTCATAACAATATAAGCTACACACACACACACACACACACACACACACACACACATATATTATCTAAAAAATAACCTGTGGACAGAATCTTGGCTGTTTCTGAACAGACTTGCAAACACCAGGAGCTTCACACATCAAAATGGAAAAGATCTAGCAAAGAAAGCCAGAAGGGAAATCAGAAGAAAGTCTGAAGGCATCAGGCTATTCATTTGTGAAGCACAGAAGAGATACCAACTCGACCATAAAATGCCTCCCTAAAATCCATCTTCCCTGTAAAACAGAACCCCCTGGACTGTGAGTTCAACACACTGTCACGGGTCTTGACCTCCCAGCAACCGGATCGGAACACACAACCGCACCGTGGGGAAGGAAATGTAAGTCTGTAGATGGTGCGATCTCTTAAAGGCAAAGTCACTTGCTTTCGATTTCTTCCTCCCTCCTGGGACATGAACAGTTCTTAAGCACACGTAAGCCCCAGAACAGAGTTGCTTGAAGAAGAAGGCCACGCTAGGATGCCACAAAGCACAGATGGTTGCCACGTTTGACCTAGCACATGGAAGAAAATAAGTTTCTGCAGTACCTGAGTCCCTCTGCTGTATCTCTCTCTACCACAGCGAGAGTCTCTGGGCTATCCTAGGCTAAGCAGTAAATACGCTGGTGCTGTAAAGTGAACAATCACCAATAGATCACAGCACCAATAGATTAGTAAACACTGTTAGACAAAATACAGAAGCAATGGGAGAGGAACCCTTAGCTTTCATATCTGGATATTATTCAAGTTTGAAAAGCCAATATAAGCCGGGCGGTGGTGGCGCACGCCTTTAATCCCAGCACTTGGGAGGCAGAGGCAGGAGGATTTCTGAGTTCGAGGCCAGCCTGGTCTACAAAGTGAGTTCCAGGACAGCCAGGGCTACACAGAGAAACCCTGTCTCGAAAAACCAAAAAAAAAAAAAAAGTTGAAAAGCCAATATATGCTGCTATAACTATATCAAAAAAAATATAATGATCTGAAACTGCTTCAGGGGAGTGAGACCCAAAGAGGTAAAGTTGGAAGGTATTGCTTAGTGCCTGTGCACTGAGAATCAGTTACAGATTTCTTTTATAAAAATAAAATTAACATATAAAAACATGCTGTGATCCAAATGATTGTTTCATCTAAAGAAAAATACTTCCTAATGTTGCCTGAATTGATTCTGAAATTGTAGGCCTGGGACTGTAAGTTAAAGAATCTTTGTCTATCCATGATTGGTACCATTTTTGAGGCAAGGTCTCACTGTGCAACCCAAGCTAGCCTCAAATTTGTGAGGATTACTGAGACAGGGGGATTATGTTGAGTGCAAGGCCAGCCCAGGCTACTTGAGTACCTGGCCAGCTTGGTGTACAGGGTAAGATCCTATCTCAAAACAACACTCAGCTGCTTCCTCCCTCCCTCCCTCCCTCCCTCCCTCCCTCCCTCCCTCCCTCCTTTCCTCCCTCTCCCTCCCTTCCTCGCTTCCTTCCTTCCTTCTTTCTTTCCTCACTAATTTATTCTTATTTATATATTTCTGATTTTGTTCCAAAATATCCCCAACTACCTATTACCAAAATGGCAAACGTGATTTCCTGGTTCTACTTTAACCGCTGCTACCCAGGTGACAGTAACTGGCCGCAACTCTGTTTCCATTCTGCTCGCTAATTGTATCGCTAAATGTATCCTTCTCGGCTCACCTACGATGGAGAGTCAGCTGTTGCTATGAGCCAAGCTATTCCCTTCTAATCTGATCCCCTTCACATCTGCCCTGCAGTCCGATGCACACGCCCTGTGCACTGACTTTGCTCATGCGCAAACACGACTTAACATGCTCCAAGACTCCACACCATCCCCAGAGAGAGGTTCGACCGATCTAGCCCACCTTTAAGATCTCTCAGAACCATTTCTTTGCTGCTTGTAGAACTTCAGCTTCAACTCCGGCCCATACCACCCTCCGCTGACTCCCGAGTCCTCTACCATGTCTATTGCCTCCCTCAGTGCCTGGCTCTTAGTAGGCAGCCAGCCTAAACCAGTTGAATGAATGAATAAATGAATAAATAAATAAATAAATAAATAAATAAATAAATAAATTTTACGTTCAGATTACACTGTTCAGTTTGTCCCTAAAATCTCCCATTTCCTGGAGATCTCTACAGATCTTTAGCTTCCTTACCTGTAAAATATGGGTTATAATAGTAGTTATTTCATTAAAGTTTCTGTTAAATGAAATGTTTTGTCACACTACATAGCACAGCGAAGTGAATTTTACATTCCTTATCCAGAAGGAAAACAAAAGGAGGAAGAGGAGGGGAGAAGTATGGAGATAAGGGGGGAGGAGGGAGAGGAGGGAGAGGAGGGGGGAGGAGGGAAGGGACAGAAGTAGGGAGGAGGGAGAAAGAGTTACACAGTTACAGAATTTAATTAACTTAGTTTGAAATATGGAAAGATGGAACCATTAAACACATAACTTCACAAGAATGATTTCCCTCCACTTCAGGAATTACACTTTAGTGATCTTATGAAAAAAATATGTTTGTTTTTTTTTTTACTTTGACAAAAAGTAAAATTTCAAATTTTGCAACCAATTGTTTCAGACAACTCAGAGTGACCTGGCTTTGTACGTGCAAAAAATCAAAGGGTTAGGCAGTTCTTATCAACTCCAGTAGAAGTTATAAATTACAGTTGCAAGGTTACTGCCATGCAAAGATAAAGTATTCAAGGACTTAAAACTAATTTTGCACATGACCCTGAGAGTTATTCATAACACTTGAAATCTTGGATTCCTAGTACTTACAACCTTGTGACTGATATAGTAATCTCTCATCAAAATACCAGTAAATTCCATTGTCCTAGGCCCCTCTTCTGCACAAAATGCTAGGGACTTTTTATACATTCCACAATATATTACTATTTGCAATCAGCTTACCCAGTAAGAATGCTCCAAACTCCTTATTATGCCTTTTGATAATCTTTTTAATCAAATGCTTTTTAAGGGATATGATAGTTTTAACTGAATTACCTCAGGCTCAGGAAATATAAACATATCTTTTCTTGTTTAAAAAAGTATCCAATCAAGGACAGACTCCAGGTTATGAAGGACCTATAAGTCAAAATGTCATTAATGAACTTAAGGTTGGTAGAATTTAAAATATATGGTGATGTGGTGGTCTCAATAAGAATGAACCCCCCCATAGGCTCATAGCTTTGAATGCTTGGTCCCCAGGGAGTGGTGTGTGGCTTTGTTAGAGTAGGTGTAGCCTTATTGGAGGAAGTGTGTCATCGGAGGTGGTTTTGGGGTTTCAGTGTCTCTCTCTGTACAGCCTGTGAATCCAGACGTAGAACTCTCAGATACCTCTCCAGCACCACATCTGCCCGCATGACATCATGCTGATAATGGACTGACCCTCTAAAGGTGTGAGCTGGCCCCAATGAAATGTTGTCCTTCGTAAGAGTTGCCTCAGTCACAGTGTCTCTTCCCAGCAATAGGACACTGACTGAGACACGTGGTAATCAGTAAATACAATGTCACCCGTTAGATGAAAATAATCCTTAAAAGTACGAAAACAATAACGCAAAAGCAACCGCTTTCAACTATAGCCTCCATCTTAACTAACAGAAGCAAAACAGAAAAAAAATATTCCTAAATTCCTCCCATAGAGAAGAGTGAATGCTGAGGCGCTTTTAGTGTGCTGGTTAGATCGGGTGAGATTTGTGGTATTTACACAACCACAGGAACCAAAATAACCCCTATAAAAGATGAAGGCAAATATAACTCGCTTCAAGGAATGAGCGCAGGGAGAAGAAAAATCACAAAAACCTGAGCCAACAGAAAAAAGTTCATCAGCTACGTCCATGGCATAAAATAAAAATGATGGGTTTTTTTTTATGAGCTTCAGAAAAAGGGTGACTCACATAGCATTGCAAAGTAAAGAAATGGCGCGGAAGGGTTTGAAAAGAGAAGAGGGAGAAAAGGTGCTTCCTTTCATCCGGTACACACAGGCACCAATAAAAGGGAAGCAATACTTTTCAAAAAGAGCTCACTCAGGGTCAGGCTTGTCACTCCCTTGAAAGCGGAGAATAGAATATAAAAACAGGAAAGCCTGCATCCGCCCTTAAAACGTAACACAAATGAGGTTCTTCTAAAAGCTTCTCCTGAATAAAGTGCAGAGAGGAAGTATGCAAGAAAAGGTCAAATCTCCACTCGCATCCCAGCGACCACTGTTCGCGCAGGTTAGTGCGAGCCCAGCACATTCCCAGCAGCTAGGCCGCCAGGTACGGAAAGTACTAACTGGACATGCTCTGCCTAAATCCAGTGGATAATTCTGGCGGATCCAGACACAGGCTATCATCTTACAAAGGACTATGGAAGAACCCGTATGCGGACTCTCAAAAGGGACAGGCAAATCTGGGAGATGCTGGGGGTCCCGCCTTGAAACCGCAGGATTGTGCTCCAATCAAAATCAAGACACTCCAAAAGCAGGCCAATCCCCTCCTTTCTAGGGCTGGCCTCAGTCGGATGCTGCTCCGCTCCTGTCTTTTCAAGTCTGCGTCTTTGAAAGGGAATCCACAGAAAGCTTTCTGTTCTCCTCTTTTGTAAGCTTGAAAGGCAACACACACCAAGCTCAGAAGCGCTCTCATTCTCAAACTGGACGGGCTGCCATGTAAAACAGGACACCATAGGAACTGGCGGCTCGCATGTCAGCAAAGTGAGAGCTAAGCTTGGTAATAATCGCGCAGACACAGAAGGGGGAAACACGGACCCATACATATAAAAGGTAAAATTAATAAACAATATCCGGTGCCCGGGGGCGCAGGTGAAGGAAGCATGCTCACTGAATCCCCGTAAAGGCCTCGGGTTGCATCCTCACCCCGCAAAAAAAGAAAAGAATAAGAGAAGAATGGGAGGAGGAGGAAGAGAAGGAGAAACAGGAGGAGGAGGAAGAAGAGGATAAGGAGGAGGAAGAAGAGGAGGAGGGAGAGGAGGAGGGAGAGGAAGAGGAGGGAGAGGAAGAGGAGGGAGAGGAGGAGGGAGAGGAAGAGGAGGGGGAGGAAGAGGAGGGAGAGGAGGAGGGAGAGGAAGAAGAGTTCCAAACAAAGAAAACCATGAACAGTTGAACAGTGGTCTGGAGCTAAGATTAAATGTCACCGGCTGGTTACAGAGGAAACGCATGTGGCTGAAGCTGACATTTGTGAAAATGAAGTTGACAAGAGTTTTCATGGAAGCCAGTGCAAGGATTTGTTAAAACAAACAAACAAACACAGACACTAAAGAGAGCGTTACTGTCAGATAGGCAGATTTCAATTCTAACAAGAGAAACGTGAAAATGGGTAGGACTCACAGAGGACGGAAGGGAGGTACTGATCTCCAGTGCCACAGCCCAGGCTAAGGTCCGCTGTCTGTCAGGGTGAGAGAGTTGAAATCAGAGACCACAGCTGTGGCTCAAACAGCAGCATAAATGGTAAATGGTAGCGGCGTTTACTAATCTGGGGGATGAGGAGGTCAAAGTTGAAGTAGAAAAAGAAGTTCCGGTCTTGGCACGTCAGGGTACCCTAGGCCCAGTCAGTGATGACACAATGAAAGAAGAGAGGGGGAGAAAGTGACATAAATACACGTGGAACTGAGGCCACGGAGTAAGACGATTGAAGGAGACACGTCCGCCCAGAAAAGGCCACTGAACTGTAGCTCAGCACAGGGCGAGCTACCCCAAAGAGGGTCTAGGAGAGAGGCACAAGTCAAAGAAGGGAGAGGCCCAACGTGTCGTCCCAGAATGGCAGAGATGACCATGCCTACAAAAGCAGTGATGTCACTAGTAACACTTACTATGTAGCTGCCGTGAGAGGAACCCTCCTAAGTAACTGTCTTCCTTACACCATGTCCAAGGCAACGTACCAAAGAAAGCACTTAACCTGAAGGCTCTGGTTTCAGAGGCCTAGAGCCATGGCTAACACAGTGGGAGCAAGGCGGCAGGCAGCATAGCGCTGGGGCAGTAGCTGAGAGACACTGGCACTGCTGTGGACCTCATAGCCTGTCCCTGGGGACACATCTTCTCCAACAATGCCACACATCTTAATCCTTCCCAGGTTGTTCTACCCATGGGGGACCAAGCGGTCAAATACAAGAGCCTATAGTAGTATATATATATATATATGTGTGTGTGTGTGTGTATGTATATACATACAGATGCGTGTGTATGTATATACATACATATGTGTGTATGTATGTATATGTATATACATACAGATGTGTGTGTATGTATATATATGTATATGTACATATACATATGTGTATGTGTGTGTATATATATGTGTGTGTGTATATATATATATATTTCACTTTATGATGAAAACAGTCCATAAGCAATGAGTACAATAGCATCTCCATTCTGCAAGTGAAAGAACTGAGGTTTAGTTTTAATTAACTGAATAAGTCAGAAACCGAGGCAAAGGCTGGTTCTAGGCTTATTAATTAATTGAGTAAGTCAGAAACCGAGGCAAAGGCTGGTTCTAGAATGGAATGGCTTACATCAAACAACCTAAGCTGGGAAGAGACGGGTCCGATAGAATCCACTGGGCTTAACCATTAGTGGCTTCCACCAGGGCAGCTCACTCCAAGGATATAGTACCAGCAAGGTTTCACTTCTGGCACCTCCTCCCCCTGCCCCCCAAGTCTAACCTGTATCAGTCCCTCTAAGAACCAGGGACATGGCCCTAAATGCTGTATCTACTGCTGGACTCGGTCTCCACCACCTATTCCCCAGACAGCAGCCAGAACGCTCATTTGAAAAGGAAGCTCGGGTCTCCTCACTGCCTCCCTACTACCCCCTCAATACTTCCACGCTCAGCCTATCTCAACGCTGTCCTCTAAACAGTGGGAAGTGGCTGGGGAGGTCCTCCGAAGGTACAAGCCCCAGTTTCAAGCCGGACAACTTGAGTTCCATCTTGAGACCCACAATGGTGGAAGGAAGGAGAGAATCAACTGCCAAAAACCGTCCTCTGCCCTCCGCATACCTATGGATGACAGGTGTGTATGCACACACATGCATGTGTGTGCAAGCCCACAATAAATGATAGACAGATGATAAAAAAAAAAACTAAATCCCGTAGGACCTTGCCCTCCTTTTAATCCTTGGCTCTAACTGCTCTCTCTCCTACTCCTACCACAAAACGGTTCTGCTTTCCCTACAACAGGACGTGGCAGTTTCAAACCAAGAAGAAAAGCCTGAGAACAAGGCCTGTCTGTCTAGTTCACACTGTATCCCAACATGAGACACATTAAATAGTGCCTCTCGAGTGAGGAGAGTCCATTCGTATTTTAGAATAGTCGAAAAGAGAGCTGGAAAGAAGGTAGGGAATGTGTAAAGTAATTTGAAGAATAAATGGAGAACAATGGAACAGGGACGGCTGGGTGGAGTGGGGTCAGGGGTGAGAGGGCATGGCAGAGGAGGGAATACTGGAAAGGACATCTAAGTCTAAAGGCCTTTGAAAAGCCATATGAAAACCTACATGTGTGTGTGTGTGTGTGTGTGTGTGTGTGTGTGTGTGTGTGTGTGTGTATCAGCAGTTTGTTGGTCAGTGGGATCCCATAGACCCTCCCCCAAAATATCACAGGTCATTTCCATTGCTGCTGGTATTCTGAGAGGTAAGATCCTATTACTAAAGACTTCATGTGTGCTCAGTGGTTAAGAGCACTGACTGGTCTTCCAGAGGTTCTCAGTTCAATTCCCAGCAACCACATGGTGGCTCACAACCATCTGTAACAGGATCCAATGCCCTCTTCTGGTGTGTCTGAAGACAGCTACCGTGTACTCATATACATAAAATAAATCTTTTAAAAAAAAAAAGACTTCATGTATTTGAGTCATAGAACACAGAAAAACCAAGCTGGTACCCACTGGGAAGGAAGCTTTGTCTCCACAGGTGCTGGAAGATGCTATGCATGTGAAGGCACTAAGGGGTAAAGCACTCAGCTCTGAAGTCACAATGGCCAGTTCCTAGAAAAACCTGCCAACCAGTGCAAAAGGGCACACATGTTACTTATGATAGCGACCAACCACTTTCCGGCTGGATTTAAGGCCCACTCTACAAAAGGGAACTCGCGTCTAGCATCTTTGTAACACCAAGAGCCTGTGACTGGGTAGATGCTAGGCCCTGAGGGAGAAACAACTACTATTATTATGCTAAACGAACACAGAATTAAACCACCTCCTAAACGCTTATCTCTTGATCTGTAGATTACTTCACCTCTGAACCCTCGACTAAGGCTTCTTTTTGTAGATAGGGGATGATTAACTTTGAGAGCCACAAGTCACCCAAAGAGAAACATCTAGATAGCAGACCCTCCTCCCAAGGTTCGGCGGTCCTCGCAGAAGAGGAAACAGAAAGACTGCAGGGGTCAGAAGTCAGGGAGGATTGTGGCCAAGCCGTGTTGCCCGGTCGAGGAAGGATAGAGTTGCACACCTCCATTTACAGCCACTGTTACTGCATGATCAAGACCTGTACAAGATCAAGAATTCCCCGCGCGGCGCGGACAGGAGGAGGAGTCACAAAGTCCCACCCCAGCTGAGAAGCTATCGAAAACTGACAGCTAGGCTAGCCGGGTAGTGGTGGCGCACGCCTTTAATCCCGGCCCTTGGGAGGCAGAGGTTCGACACCAGCCTGGTCTACAGAGTGAGCTCCAGGATAGCTAGGGTTACACAGAGAAACCCTGTCTTGGGGAAAAAAAAAAGAAAAAGAAAACTAAGTCCATTTTCCTCAAGAGATCCAGCAGATCCTAACCATGCTCCAGCGGACCTACGCCCCAGGCAACACCTAGTGAATTTAGCGGGTTTGAACACAAACTGCTCATAAAACTGGGAGGAGAAACCGGGAGGAGGACCAAGGAGGGGCTGTTGTTTATATAAAAATTTCAAACAGTAAAAATGAGGGGAAAAAAAAGTCCCTCCCGCCCCCAACCAAAACTAAGTTAAATCTCAGGGGATGCTGGGATAAATGGGCTTTCTGTTTTGTGGGAGAAATCTAGCATGTTTAAATGAGAGGTATTAGGAAAGTTTCCCAGGAATTGGGAAAACTGGAGGTTATTTTTAAAAATCGTATGAAAAGAAGTCTTAATTTCTTATTTCTAATTTTAATCTTAAAAATGTACTTTTTAAAATAATAAGTGTTTTTAGGACTTTTGCTGCTTATACTAACACTTACGCTTCTGTACTTTGGGGTTAGTGGAAAACCACTTGTTTCCAGCCCCATCCACATCTTTATTTCCCCCCCCCGCCCCCCCCCGCCCGCTTTGGTCATTTCATGCTAGAAGAAAGTTCTTATTAACAGTTATACGTGCCCCGACACATGGAGTATCACTTGGCAGATACAAGTTATCTGGAAAATCCTAAGGCACTAACTGATTCATAGAAGACCATAAAAATTCCCTTTAAAAAACAAAACAAAAAAAGAAGGGCTGGAGAGATGGCTCAGAGGTTAAGAGCACTGACTGTTCTTCCAGGGGACCTGAGTTCAAATCCCAGCAACCACCTATAATAAGATCTGACGCCCTCTTCTGGTGTGTCTGAAGACACATAAATAAATAAATAAATAAATAAACAAACAAACTTTTAAAAATGATATTTAGAGCTAGCAAGACGGCATATTGGGTAGAGGTGCTTGATCCCTCAGATACACAGAAAGGGAGAACTGATTCTCTCAAGTTGCTTTCTGGCCTTCACGTATGTACCAAGATGTGTGTGTGTGTGTGTGTGTGTGTGTGTGTGTGTGTGTGTACACACAGAGGCACACACTGGCACCTGCACACATAAATAAATGTAAATAAATTAAGAAATGATGGTCTTTTTTAAAAGTGTGTGATGCATGCCAATGTAGAAACACAATGTTTTGAGGGAAAAAGCAAAACATACTGTACCCGCATGACAGGCATCTGTAAATAAAGTGTACCAGAGGATACAGAACTGCACAGTGTAATATATTTTATGGTTGTGAGCCTAGCCTTTAATGGCTGAGCCATCTCTCCAGCCCTGCACAGTGTAATATAAAACTTCCTCTGCAGTAAGGGATAAAGACTAACGAGTTTACACTATCATTGGTGATATATATAGATAGATAGATAGATAGATAGATAGATAGATAGATAGATAGATAGATATACATACATACATATATTCCCAAAGCACTGTGATTAAGGCAGAGGAAGGTGTGACAGGCAACTTCAAACAGTTGGCTCTAACACTCTATCCAGAAGCCGGATGGGACACCCAGACTTTTAAAATAAGGTCCGTCTGTTTTATATAGGTGACTTACCCTTTCTGCGTTCATGAAATAATTTTGAATATAAACTGAGGTGAGAGTGCACATATTGTATGAGCAAAGTGGTTTTTCCTTTAACTGGGAGTTTTGAGAGTTTAGTCGACTTTTAGCATGGCGGGAGGCAAATCCTGCTAGTTATCCACACCTTTGAAAGGAGACTTCCCACCCAGAGACAGGCTCACTCCTGTGCATGAACAGGCAACCCCTGGCTGCGACACCTTAAAAAAATAAAAAGGCGTCATTTCTAGAGCTTAATGCTGTGACTTCAGATGGGGCATATGATACTGCTAATAGACTGTAATCTATCTTTCCAAGAAGCACTAAATCTTTAAAAGGGTTATGTAACTTTAGCTATAGATCCAATTACGGGCACACTAGGATACAAAGTTCAAAAATGAGATCTTAGACGATGTTTGTAGATAGTTCAACAAAACAGCGGGGGCCTAAAGCAGAGCAAGGAAAGCACAATTCTGTACCATTATCTATGCTATTTCCATTAAAAGGTATGGAAGCTCCTGGGAGACTTTCAGAAAACCCACAGGCTACAGCTGCTTAAGAACGGCATCAGGGGTTGGCAGTTAGACCCACTAATTCTGCAGATAGAGAAACAGAGGTACAAGATAAATGGTTTGAACACACACAAGCTAGGAGAACACAGTCTCCTAACTGCCGCCCCGCTGTTCCTCTCAGGGCTGTGCTGGACTCTCTTGCAGCACTACTGGGTGATTATGCAAATGAGCGTGCAAGGTTTTGATCATGCAAATGAGCCTGCAATGGTTCAAATTGCTCTTCTTATGGGTGAACAACCTCTGCATTCAAACCATTTTCTTCCAGGCCTACTAAGGCAGCCAGCCTGACACATTCACATCAAGAAATCACAAACAGGGGCTGGAGGGATGGCTCAGGAGTTAAGAGCACTGGCTTGCTCTTCTAGAGGACCCAAGTTCAATTCCCAGCATCCACATGCAGCTTGCAATCATTTGTACCTCCAGCTCCAGGGATTCACTGCCCTCTTCTGGCTTCTAAGGTCACTGTATAGACATGGCGCAATGCCCATACACAGAAAATATAATTGAAATAAAAAAAAAAATTTAAAACCTAGTATCATTATTGAAAAAAAAACCAGAAGCAAAGATAACAGTGAGCTTTCGATTTCCAACTCTACTTTTGATTATCGTGACACTAAAACTCCAGGAGTCCTTATGGTCACTCGCCCCAGCACCTTATCCAATCTGGACTAGGTCCTGGGAGTTGTGGTCACACTTCCATTATTAACCCACTGCTAATCTAAAAAGAAAAAGAAAAGGGCTTCTAGCTGTTTTCCTGACACCATTTCTTAAATAAATGTAACCTGTTCCCTGTGGGCTGAGAATGATGACCATCACTCAAGTCAAACAGCTTTGACCATAGCAGGAATTCTGTATCCAAATAATTGTGCCTACAACTCATTCCTTGGTGTTACAGAACTGTCAACTCTTAGTTTAGCTACTGTGGAGGTAAAATCCTTTGGTGATGTGAGGGACATTGAAGTACAGCCTTATTACAATGAACTCCAATGTCTAAAATTTGTTCTTATTTTGGGTTTGTACCATAGCAAGAGCCAAGATTTTAAGCTCTACTAAAAACAAAACAAACAAACAAAAAGACTATCTTTTTGCCGGGCAGTGGTGGTGCACGCCTTTAATCCCAGCACTTGGGAGGCAGAGGCAGGAGGATTTCTGAGTTCGAGGCCAGCCTGGTCTACAGAGTGAGTTCCAGGACAGCCAGGGCTACACAGAGAAACCCTGTCTTGAAAAAAACCAAAAAAAAAAAAGACTATCTTTTTATGTTCATTTAATAACATGTCCATCACTTTTATGATTGGTGTAAAAATATATATTGTGTTGAATATAATAAAAAAATTAAAATTAAAAAAAAAGTCTCTACCTATCGCCCGTGTTGGAATTCTCTCCAACTCCAACCAAGCCCAGAGTCTGTAGCCACCAAACACAACAAAAGCGAAATAAACATGCAAATTCAAGATGAGCTTACACCAGGACTGTCTAACATCCCCACGTAGGACACACGGCTCATTCCTGTTAACAACTTAAACTGGACATAGGTTCTGAAGCACTTTTCTTGGTTCTTAAATATAGAAACTGTAAGGTTTCTTTATATCATGTGTAGCAATGGCAGGTGGTTATGACCAAAATAATGCATACCATAAATGGGTTATGCAGATTTCACCTTAAAATCACATTATATAGACATAGGAATGACGCCCGAAAATACAGTTTCTGGAGTATACCGTTTCTGTCTCCTCGTCCTTGTCTCAGTTAGTATATCGCCTGGCCAGGAAAAAAAAAACCTTTAAAAATTAGAAGTAAATAGATAAAAACAGGTGGCAACTGCTGTGACAAGATTTTGAGGAAGTTCCTTTTGTAGAAACTTCTTTCAGTTATGGCTTAGATTTTCAAAAAAAGAAGGAAAGAAAGAAAGAAAGAAAGCTAAAGAGAGAGTGTGACCTAGGGGATGCTCTGCCTGCCTAGCCGGAAAGCAAGGGCAGTCTACAAGCTTTGTGGGTCATGATTTCCACACGCACACATTGCAAGCATACGAGTATGCTTCTATTCAAAGTTGACTTTCAGACTTTCGTGATGGCTTTCTCTTGTTACGTGTCTTCTCAGTCAACAGCCGCTAAAAGTGCTATGGAAGTGCTAATATTCCATTTTATTTTGAGAAATAATTCTTCACACTCCATTCTGTACATGAATCTGTCTCTCTCTGCATTCGAGGACCGACCGGGGCACTGTCCTTAGACAACCGAAATCGGGGTATATACTGTTATCTGTAAGCGGGGCCCTGAGAACACGGTTTCTAGGCCTCTGTTCTCTCAGGTTCGCCTTTAAGCAGCTACGGGTGTCAACAATCTCTGCAAGCTGCGGAAATAAACCCTCACTGGAAAGGCTTTCTCTCGACTTTCCTTCAGCCATGCATTGGCTACTCCCAGCTGGTGCCAGATAGCGCTTCTCCATGGTGGCTAGCTCGAGGGTGCTGGAACCATGCAGGCGACAGACAACTGATAACACAAGACATTCAGGGTGTGTGTGTGTGTGTGTGTGTGTGTGTGTGTGTGTGTGTCTTATTACAAAATGGAGAACTGCAATAGTTGGCTTCATATATTTTAAGATTTATTTATTTATTATATGCGAGTACACTGTGGCTGTCTTCAGACACACCAGAAGAGGGCGTCAGATTCCATTACAGATGGTTGTGAGCCACCATGTGGTTGCTAGGAATTGAACTCAGGACCTCTGGAAGAGCAGTCAGTGCTCTTAACCGCTGAGCCATCTCTCCAGGTCGGCTTCATATATTTTAGACTAAGAAAATGTCAAAAAATTCTTAAAGACAACCTGACCCTGGCAATGGAAAGAGCCCCTAAGACAGAGTCGGGCAGAGGATTGAGGGTCATCCGTTAGAGTCCTCACCGCCTGCCCGGTCTTGGAGAAGGTGAAAGAAGGTTCCGAGGAGGGTATGAGAGAGAATGTGTCCAGAACTAACCAAACAACTTAAAAGTTTTGTTGTATTGAGGAGGGTGGGAAGGAGCAGCTTGAAGGCGTTCTAGACTCAGAACGTATTTCCTGTGCAATTAGAAAAGCCATGCCCCTTCAGCGCAGGGCTGGCAGACAGAAGGCCAGGTTCCTGCTTCTTTATAGGATACTTTTCCCAGGTCCCACCTCTGACAAAAGCCAACCCTGTTCTCTGCTTACCTTTCTCTCCAGCACTCCTCGCTCACACAGGTTTCCCTTCCAGTCCCCCTCGCTCTCCCTCCACACCCTGCCACACACGGTTCCGCTAAGCACTTTCCATGGGCACACATGAGCCTACCACCCGCTTCCACGGGAATGTCCTAATGGCCGCCAAAAGCAGAAAAGATCTGCAGCTAATACTTACGCTGTCTCAAATACAAAGCTGTTCTGAGCTCACATTCTCTCAGTCACCCAGGCTTAATATTCTGCCAACACCTTTTACCCATCCCTTTCTTTCTCGGTGTCTACTTAATGATCTCAGTCCATTCACCACCACCCCCCACCCCATGACCGCTCCCTAGTTTGGGTCTTCATTTTCTGAAAACCTCTCACATTGCTTCTGAGTCACCCAATACTTTCTTTACCAACTCCACTCTTCCTGTGAGCTGTTAGAAATACCGCCTGCAATTCAACTCCGATTGCAGCATTCCAGGGATCAAGAACCGCCAATTTCAGAGCTAATGAGGCCAGTCCAAATCTCCGGGCCTGTAGCATTAAGAGCCTTGCACATTCTGAGCCCAACCAAATTCTCCACCTCTTCATCTTCACAGTCCTGTTTATATCTGTTCTGTGCCTTCCACATTTGCTGTGTCTGACATAGTATCATGCGCTCGAGCAAGGCCGTTCCCACCCCTCCAGTACCACTTCGGTTGACGGGAAAACTTCCTGCCTTTTATACCTTCAGTCTTCACACAGGTAACTGGAGTGTTCATGGAAAAGCTTATTAAAATCCATGAAACAAAGATTAAGAAAGAACAGTGCACCTGTGCGCCAGTGTCAAGGAGGAAGTCGAAGGTGGGTGTGAGGATTTCAGAATGTGGGAAGTCAGAATATAACACAGCCGTGGCCCCGTTAGAGGGCTAAGAGCCTTCTCGGAATTATCAGTGAGCCGCTAGCCTGCCGCATAGTGAACGCAGATGGTGTTGGGTGGATTCTGGAGAAGCTAAAGGAAGTTATACACACAGATGTGGAAGGTTTCACAGGGTCTCACGAGAGGCCGTATCAACCACTATGAAAAGAGAAGGCCAGGATCGTGAGCCAAACCTCATGAACTCATACTCCCTAGATTCTTTCTGTTTTGAATGGCTCTATCATTTACACCCTCTTCACGAATTTACACAGAGAGCTACTTGGACTCAATATTTTCCACAAATCCACATAGTGGATTTCTGAAAATACGCAGGTGACCGCCTACAGAATGGACCGGTGGTTATCACTCAGGATTTTCACGATAATTCCTGGGTGTGACACGCACTCCGTGTTCTCCCTGTGGGTTTCCTCCTCAGCATTCCTGCAGAAGGAGCCGCAGGAGGTCTAGAGCTCGCAGGTGATGTCACTACTCCTACATACTTCGAGATCAAGAAGAAATTATGCATCGTAAAGACTAAATACCCCCCCACCCAATCTAACACTCGAAAAGGCTGATTCCAGCTCTCTACAGGGCTCTACTACATGATACTAGGAGTAAAAGAGACACTGGGGGGGGAAAAAAAAATCTGGACCAACCACGTGACCCATGCACCACGTGACCCAGGCTGTGTGTTATCTGGTTCCTCCTCTGAGGTACAGCCAATCAGCTTTGTCCTTGTGCTCAAGGGACACAGAAACACAAGGACAGATGCTGAGCCGCAAAGTGTAACTGCAAACAACAAAGGCCTCGAGAATAAGAAGAAAAACGGCCAGGGACAAGGGAAGCACGAGAAGGCAGAGACTAGAGACACTGGACACAGAATGGTCCTGGTCTTCGTTAGCGATCGATCGCAACCCTGGGCCCTCATGAGGTCCGTCTGCACGTGGCTTCCATGGTTTTCCAGTGCATTCCCTTACCCCTTCCTTTTGACTAAAAGCTCAAAACTCCTAGTTTCGGTTTATTTCCACTTCAGGTTTATTTCCGTGTCTTGAAATAAGTTGTAATCAAAACCTTCCACAAAGTCAGCTGACTCATAGCTGCTCTGTTTTGTTTCGGGTTTTTTCCCCCCAACATTCTCTTAAAGTCTTCAAAAGAAAATGTCAGACTGTTGGGCAATGGGATATACTAACAGGGATCAAGGGCCATGGATCAAGGGCCATTAGTGAGCCCTTTACAAGAATGAATTACGCCCAAGAAAGAGGAAGTAATGGGCATTCAAGGTAAAGTCAACCCTAAGAGATCCAAGTCAACCCTAAGAAATGCTAGTGAAGCGCCAATTCAAAGGCTGTGATTGATCAACATTCATGGATCCAACATCTAATGGCTGGTAGATGGAAGTGAGTCCTCCCAGGGGCAGGGTTATAAAGCAATGTGGCACACGAGGGGAGTTTTGTTGAAGGTTCCCTCAGGTAACTAACCACAGGCTCTGAGGGCAGGAAGTCCTGAGTGAACTCTGATGGTATCTCCCCAGACCCAAATACCAAGACCAAGTTATCAGACCGTGTCAGAGGCTTCAGTTTACCTCAGAGGGCAGGCGGACATTTGCCAGTTACAGAGCAGCACTCCCTGAAAATTCAGGACTGAATTTTAAAGGAGTTCCGTTCAGGGATGTACCTTCTGTGAGATGATCCTGAGACAGAGGGCGCCCCAGAGCTGAAGCCACGCCCATCGGATCCAACTACCTGGAGACCAGTTTAACACGTGGAACAAGTCAAAGACTGACACTCAGATGTCTGAAGGAATGAGGTGGGCGGCTCTGCAGGGTTATGCAAACAAAAACTGTACTAGAGAATCCTGCAGTTGGAAGCATTTACAGAATAAACAGCTAAACTCTGGAACCAAATTCATCGACCAAATATCCCCAGTCGAAGTATGTATGTATGTATGTATGCATGCATGTGTATGTATGTATGTATATATACACATACATACATACACATGTATATATGTATATTATATATATTATATATAACATCATATATTTATATACACGTCATATATACTATATACACACATGTACATGTATATATGTATATATACATACATATGTATATGAATATATACGTATATATATGATTAAAATATAAAAGGGCTCTGACTAGATTATGATGGAACTCAAAAGCATTTGCTAACTTTGTTTTCTGATGGTTTAAAAATCTATGTTTGCTTATTAAGTGAAAAATACATCAGAAAAAAACTGATGAATCCTAATTTGGGATAGTTTTTAGACTTTTTTTTCTTCTGACAGTCTGACAACCAAACCTCAGCTGGCCTGGAACTTGCTCTCCAAAAAACCTCAAACTCACAAAACTCTGCTGGCCTCTGTCTCCGTGGGCTGGGATGAAATGATGTTCCACCATGCTCGGTGTTAGACATTCTTATCGCCGTAGTGAAAGAACAAGGACTTCGGGCCTGAGAGTTTCAACATTTCGGCTGAACTATTGGAACAAGTGACTTTAAAAGTTGAAATAGTGCTTTGATTCGAAACCTAAATGACGCGCTGTGTGCTGCAACCTTGGCAGACAGGCAGTTCAGGCACTGTGACAAAAATCTAAATGGCAAAGTGCTACTGGGTTTAATATTAAAAAAAAAAAATCCCAGACAGCCACATAGGGAACTATTAAAAGCATCAGAAATTCAACTATCAGGTAGGAACAAATTTTCAGAACTATGTTTAAATAGTCCAAACATAAACTTGGTGTTTGAACTTTCTGGCAGGAGGCCACGGCACAGTTGATTTTGGTCTTCAAAGGCTGTTTGACCACAGACACCAAATAAGTCCACCTACCACACACACACACACACAATCATTCATATACTCCCTTTCAGCACAATCTGTTCCTTATCATCCAGGCCAGCAGCTTTTAGAAATCCATTGATAAAATATTTAGTCAGGATCTGTTGATTCCCAAGACAGAGTGTTCCAAAGCAGCTCCAGGATTATGAGTCTATTTAAAGGTGGGTCCTTTCCGAAGAACAATGTTCAGGAACAAACGTAAAACTGCCCTCATTGCTAATGAGAGCACATACAAACTGCGCATTGTGTCCATTTAACTATGTGGCACTGGCTCTGAGAAACCACTCTGTAAACTCTACAACCCTAAGAACCTTTCATTGGTAACATTTTATACAGTAAAGTACCTTTAAAACCTACTTCGCCTTTTATGCTGCACAGGGTGTAGTCAACTGTCAACTCACGAGTGTGTGTCCCCACTAGCCAAACCTCATTTTGACAGGTCAGTCTATCCTAGCGATAGGCAACACAGTTACCACCTAACACCTCCCATGTAATCCCAGGTCTGATGATTAAAACGTTTTGCCTTGCCAGACAAAATTAACCAAGCCTTGGTTAGTTTACTCTGTCCAAATTCAAGAGCCCCTGCAACTTAATATTTCCCTTAAAAATCTCCCCTTTGTACTTCAAATAATTGTGGGGTTTTTTTTTTTGACACTCAATGGAAAAAGGAAAGAAGAAAGAAAAAACCCTCCCTAATACTTTCCATATGATTCAAAAAAATTCTTTTAAATCCTTATTGTTCCCACTTCAGAATTACCACACTTATCGCATAACCTACAAAAGCAGGAACAGTACTTTTTATTCACATAGTCTGACTTGAAATAGCCCAGTGGAAAAGTTTAAGGAAAAAAAAAAGGAGGGGGGTTCTGATGCTTCTTTCCACTTGAAAAGAAAACAGAACCGGTACCTGCTCCCTGGGGTTCTGCCGGTACCTGTTTGGGCCTATGAGCCTCCAGCACGGTCCCGGGTGCGCCCCTGTCCCCGGGCCTGGCGACGCCTTCCCGGTTCCCACGCCCCGACCCGTTATCCCCCGGCAGTAGCTGCGGAGAGGCCCGAGAGAGACGCGCCCTCGGAGCTGTAGCCCGTGCCCCCGGCCACCCCACCAAGCCTCCCCGGGGACCGGCGCGGGGACGGCGGCTCAGGTTCGCGTTGGGGACGGGTAAGGTGTCAGCGCGGCGGCCGGCGGGGCGCGAGCTCTCCCGCCTGACCTCATTCTGCGCCGTCCCTATTGGCGAGGCGCGTCTCCGGGGTCCGCCGGGGCTCTACGGCAGGGGATGACTCTCGAGGCTGAGGGGCGGCGCGGGCGCTCCCGGGACGGGGGACGGGGGTGGGGGTGGGGGGGAAACACTCCGGGTCCCAGGCTGACTCGGAGGGCCGGATGGGGCGAGGCGGGGACTCACCGCGCGGCGTGGTGGCCGCGGCCGCAGCTAGGCAGAGACCCAGGCAGAGAGCGACTGGGCGCCGGAGGGTCCGCCGCGCACTCCGGGGAAGACGAGCCGCCCGCTGTCCGATCCCTCCTCCCTCCCGGCTCCGGGCGACAGACGGGGCGGCGGGAGGCATGACGGGAAATTCCTGGGCACGGGCGGCCGAGTCCAAATATGAGCATAGCAGACAAGCGAGGGAGGACGGCGGAGCGCGCTGGCCGCGGACGGGGCCCGCTGCCCGGGACGCCGCGGCCGCCAACTCCCGCCTCCTCCGGCGCGCCGCCTCCACCGCCCCGGGCCAGCCCTGCGGGGACAGCGCTTCCGCGCGTGGGCACCCCGAGCAGAGCCCCCTGGCAGCATCCACCCGAGATCTCTACTCTAGGGTCAGGACGCCAGAGAGCAGAGGACCTGAGGGATGACATGTCGGGATGGTGACGGATTAAAAGTCCTGGCCTGTACCGAAGAGCCTGAGAAGTGTCAGTTAAGGTGTGACCTGGTGACTCCTGTGCCTACTGGAATAACCATAATACAGAGGGGACCACCGCCAGCATCCCAGGGGTCGCACCTGAGGGGGTCCCCACCACACCCATCGTGTGTGTCTAGGTGAGAATGGCCTTATCACACTCCCACCCGTGTGTGTGTGTGTGTGTGTGTGTGTGTGTGTGTGTGTATGTGTGTGTGTGCTGTAGTGAGATTCAGCAAAAGGGCAGCCCCTGAACTTTTACTTGAACACCATATATGGAGTCAAAGAAGGCTGACTGGAAAAGTTTTCGCTCCAGCTAAAGCTGCTTCACACCAAGATTCCTCCCCACCTTTACTCTGTATTCATTCATACAGTCTCTCCCCCCCACACACACACACACAACACCTCTCTCTCTCTCTCTCTCTCTCTCTCTCTCTCTCTCTCTCTCTCTCTCTCACACACACACACACACACACACACACACACACTTTTGTATTTATTGCACACACTGTCCAAAGAGGAACTTTGAAATGTATTCTAAGGGTGCTACCTCTGATGACCAAAACGTCAGCCCCAGATGTTTAATTACAGACCAAGCGTGTGGGTACCTGACTTTTCTTTGGCACTAAACTCTACAATTAATCAAATCCAAATGACCCTCCATCTCCCAAGACAATGAATGCAATTATGCCTTAATTACTGTAATATATAACCACACACACACCCCCAAACAAATGTTTGACAGGATCTGGAGATGTGGGATGTTATACAATTACTTCTCAGCGTATTAAGATGCTGCAAAAATGATTAATTGATGCCAAACACGGAAGGGGGAAATGTCAAACAGATTTAGAGGGTGGATTATTCTAACATGAGCTAGAGGGGGATAATTTGTCCATCACACTGTGCTTGAAAACGCTTTATTTGATAGTTAGTAAACTTCATTCCCAAACAAACGCAATTCTGGCAAAGTAGGAAGGCCCACAAGCCAAAATACAGTGAGTGCCTTTGCAATTGGCCGCTTCTAAGACCTCCCATGAATTACACCCAACAGATGGGCAGATTTCACTTCATGAATTAGCAGCGATGGTGGACAAATGGCCTAAGGAAACTTAGACTGGATGAGTTGTGATAGAGTAAAGGGCTTTGAAGGCCTATTAATCTCACTATCCAGGTATGTACCTGGAACGCACAGTGGACAGGAATGGGAAACCTGAGTATCCCCATTCTCATCCTCCGTTCCCCCCGCCCCCCTCGCTGTTGAAGCTTGTATTACACACGCAGCCATTTTTCTCCTCTCCCCCGCCAACCCCCGCCCTGAAACACAGTCCTTTCCCCATAATCTAAATGTTTAAAACAAAACCAAGTGAGTGCAGTCATTTACGGACGTTAGATAAGAACTCTCTGCATGAAGGGGAACAAAGCTTGTTTCGAAGGATTGTAGCAATTGTGGTTAAGCTTATATTTCTGTGCAGCGGCAGTAAGAGGCAGAGATGTCACAAAGGCAACGCCACCACTAAGCGACTTGCGTTCATGGTAGTGGGGAGTGAGAGACAGGATTCACCTGTCAACAGTCACTTTGAATGTCTGGATTAAGTACGTCGAGGCTGGACAAAGGAAGAACGGACTTAATGGGTGTAAAATAAGCTAGATATTTCACACCTGATGTCTCATTTGATTCCCAACAAATACCTGGAAACTTAAGTGTTGGTATTCTATCTGGACTCCACCCCCACGGTTACCTGGCAACAGCCAGGTATGCCCCGCCCCACAGTTACCAGGCAACAGTCAGGTAGGCCGGCCCACTATAGGAGGGGCTGCTTGGCCCCTCCCCTCTCTCCTGTTCTCTTACTCTTTTCTCTTACTCTCTTGCCCTCTACCCCTCACTTCCCCCTCTCTCCACGTGGTCATGGCCGGCCTCTACTTCTCTACTCTCTCCTCTCTGCCTTTCTCTGCCTCTACTACTCTCTTAACTCCCCCCCCCCGCCCCAAATAAACTCTATTCTATACTATACCGTCATGTGGCTGGTCCCTCAGGAGGTGGGCCCATGCCGAGACCTCCCTTCCCCCACACCTCAACACACCCCGTAGAACATATTCTTATACCTATTTCTCTTTTTATGATCACAACACTTAGTATGTCTGCCTGTCTTGCAGTTATGAAGACATAGGCACAGGGCCTACATCAGGAGAGAGGTGCTGTTGGAATTCAAGCCCCAATCCACAGTGTGCGCACATGTTTTCACCATGCTAACATGGTCTGTTTTCTACACACACACACACACACACACACACACACACACACACACCCTCACAAGGAGTCACCTTCAAAGAGGATGTCCCATGGGTCCTTATGGTTTTTTTGTTTGTTTGTTTGTTTGTTTTTGTTTGTTTTTTTTTGTTTTGTTTTGTTTTTCGAGACAGGGTTTCTCTGTGTAGCCCTGGCTGTCCTGGAACTCACTTTGTAGACCAGGCTGGCCTCGAACTCAGAAATCCTCCTGCCTCTGCCTCCCAAGTGCTGGGATTAAAGGCGTGCGGCACCACCGCCCGGCTGGTCCTTATGGTTTTAAGTATCTGTCAGGCACTCAGGTTACCTCAGGTACAGGAGGTAACGACTCGCATAGAAATTTGACCGGAGGCTTACCTGGCTTGCCAGATGATCCTTTCTGGGTCTTGCAGGTGTGGACCATACCTTCGATGGCTCTGCAAAGAGGAAAGGCGCTATCCTCAGACCACTCCCCCATGTGGTCCGTAACGTAACCGCTGATATTTAAGTCACATATCCCCACGATGTTCCTCAATGCCTGTTCATCCTGGACTTAGTAACAACAATCTTATTTGATATTTTAAGCATTGCTTGATTTTAAGGAAAAAAAAAAGGCCTGGTGGAAATAATCCCCTCCCCCACACCCTGGGTCAGTTCTCCCAAGTGACAGTAGCACACTGGAAAACACATCAGCCCCGGCGTGCAGGGGGCCTGCCTGGCCAGTTGTGTTACCTTACTCGAGTGCTATAACTACTCTAAATTAGTGTGTTTGAGGTCAGAGTTTGGAAAACATAAACATAAGCGACTCTCAGGCAGCAGAGCCACGCATGGCTGGCTACAGCTGATGCCTCACGTTTTTTTAGAACATAAGATTTAATTTGTACGGCTGCAGCTCCTCATCTAACTGCCTCCCCAGCCCTTGCCAGATGTCTCATAATCAAATACCCTACAGGGAAGAACCTCGTTCTTCCACCGCTCTGGCAAGAGTCTATGTCACAGAGCATGGAGTGGCCTACAAGACGCCATCAGAACCAGCAGTGGGTAACCTGAAACGGTCTCAAGCTATAGAGCAATGTCGGATGGGCTGAAGAAATAAGGAGGAAGGGGCCGGACATAGTGGAGCAGTTTGTAAGACGAACAATCTGGAGACTGAAGCTGGAAGTTCAAGGCCAGCCTAGGCTAGACAGCAAGAACCCTTTTCCAAAACAAACAAACAAACAAATAACTAAGAAAGAAAACAAAAATGATGAAAAATAAAAACAACCAACAACAACAACAACAAAAAAAACTCACAGGAAAAACTAGAACCAATATTTCCTACCTTTACACAACCATCCAAACTACATCCTCGCTAATACACGATTCTCAACTTAATAAAATCTCCCAGCCACTGCACAAATGCTTGAGACCTCTGTGTGTGTGTGTGTGTGTGTGTCTCACCCCCAGGCCCCAAGGAGCTGGATGAAAGTGAAGAAAGGACACAATAGGACTTGATATTGTTCAGAAGCCCCAGCCAGAGCAAGAAACCCAAGTCAGGGCTTCAACCTGATGACCTTTCACATATGACCTTTCACATATGACCTTTCACATATGGCCTTTCACATATGGCCTTTCACATATGGCCTTTCACATATGGCCTTTTACATATGACCAGTTAGTGATCGGCTGGAGAGGAAGAACAATATTTCTAAGAGAATGCAACATTCCAGGGGTTATTTTTCCAAGCTTCCCAGATGCTGGCTCCTATCTCAGGAAAGACAGTGTGCAGGCTCTCACTCCTGTGAAGGCAGGGTTTATACAGATGGAAGTGTGTCTCCTCCTCCTCCCTCAGTGCACTCAAGTGGGAACAGGCTGAGAACTGCGCTCGCTGGACATAGACACAGAGTCAAGGCTCTGAAGGCTCTGGTAGAGAGTTATGGTTTTGTTTCAAGTCCTCCAAAAGAACGGCAGGGCCGTGGCTCCTGGTTCCTAACTACTAAATGCTCTAAACAGGGACAGCCTGCTCCTAGATCCAGGCAACTGCCAACTGGACAGAGGAGGCTGGATTAGCACGAGCATTTTCCTTCTTTTCCTTCATTTTCGTCTCCAGCCCCTTCTAGGTTCAGAGGGTTAGCCTATTATCATGGTTGGAAGCGTGGTGGCAGACATGGTGCTGGAGAAGGAACTGAGAAGAGAGAGGGAGCCACTGGGCCTGGCTGGAGCTTCCGAAACCTCAAAGTTCACCTCCCATGGGCACACCCACTCCAACAAGGCTACACCCACTCCAACAAGGCCCCACCCACCCCAACAAGGCCACACCCACTCCAACAAGGCCACACCCACTCCAACAAGGCCACACCCACTCCAACAACGCCACACCCACTCCAACAACGCCACTTATCCTAACCCTTTCAAACAATGCCATTCCCTAAGAGCCTATGGTGGCCATTTTTATCCAAACTACCACAAAATGTCAATACATCACTATTATTATTATTAACCTTTATCGTTTCCTACCAGCCTGCAATCAATACAAAACATACTTTACCTTTAAACCTTATCTGATGTTATTTCCTGTCTTAAGTGACTCACATTTTTTCCACAGCTCACAGCCCTACATTTGTATTTAAAAATCACCTATCAGGAAGACTGGCCACGTTTAACAATTTTCCAACACATTTTTGTTTTTAATTTTACTTTCTACAATATATTCAAGATTACTAACCATGGTTCTTTTGAAACGTTTACCTTCTTCAAAGTCTTCAGAAGCCTGCTGTCATATTTGAACATTCAAGCTAGTTTGTGAAAACTGCTTGCCATCAAAAATATGGTGTGATTAAAAAAAAAAAGAAAGGAACTCCCAAAGAAATGTCCTCTTCCAGTCATCTGCTTATATTTTCTCGCTGATGTACAATATACACCACAAACACAATAAACTGGCAGAACGTTTAGTAAGTTAAGTAAGAAAAATAAGGCAGGGGAGGTGGCTCAAAGCATTTGGGAAGGAATATTGAAAGGTCCCAAAGAAGAAAGGAATCAGGGGCTGGTGAGATGGCTCAGCGGTTAAGAGCACTGACTGCTCTTCCGAAGGTCCTGAGTTCAAATTCCAGCAACCACATGGTGGCTCACAACCATCCATAATGAGATCTGACGCCCTCTTCTGATGTGTCTGAAGATAGCTACAGTGAACTTACATATAATAATAATAATAAAAAAAAAGAAGTAGGGAATCAAGGTAGGAAACACATATGGCAAGATCTGTGACAAGCTGCTTTGGGGTGGAGGGGCTGAGAGAGAGACATGTGTGCTAGTGAGGTTCTTGGTGGCTTTAGGGTCTGAGGAACAGTTCCCCAGAAGTATAAAATCAATGTGGAGATTAAGCTTGCCCTAAGGGTGTTCCTAAGGACGGGTAGTATAATGAATATAGAGTGTGCTGTGTATATTTCTCCCCTAGAGAAGAATGTACTGGGCTGTGTGGAGATCACCCTCCCAGCCCAGGGCCCTCTCAGCAGTCACATGTGGCTGATGGAGGAAGAGTGATGGCCATAGTAACAGCCTTGAGTGTATAAAACCCGAGGCTCAACTGCAGTGACAGGTAAGAAGTGCGACCACTCTGCCAGGCTCCTGGTCAGGCACAGCAGCACACGCTGACCCGCCAAGCCCATTGGAGGCAGGGAGATGGATACCAGCCAGGAGTGCCCCAAGATGAGGAAACAGAGTGGCTCATGAGGAATGACTGCAGATTATGGAAGGCTAGATGAGGTTGTATTCCAAATCCACGCCACTGTTCCCAACACTGATGTCTGTGGAAACAAATGATAGCTCTTTTTTTTTTTAAATCTCTCCTCAGCTCCTAAACTCCAAGACCAATTGGCACTAGTTTGAAGTGTATGGTAGTGGGCCTCCAGAGACCATGCCAACTCTCTGTTGTTTTTTTTTTAAATAAGTTTCATTATTTAATATCATTGCATGAAAAAAATTCCTAATGCCAGGGTAAGGTGTCCAGGGAGAAGTCTGTGGTCTGTCACGTAACAGGAGCTATGACTACATGCCAGAAATGAGCGGTAAGTTTCTACCACGTGCTTCAGCTGCAGCATGTAAAGAACAGCCTGGGAATGAAATGGAAGCAACATCCGACTGCTGGCTTTTGTAGTGTTAGGAGGTGCCAGGCAGGCTGATGGGGAAGGATTGTCACTGATGGTCCTGCTACATAGCACACTACTGCATTAGTTACTTTTCTGTGGCTGTGATAAAATAGCCGTGGCCAAAGCAATTTATAGACTAGAAAGGTTTTTTGGACTTACAGTTCCAGAAGGTTGGAGTCTCTGATGGCTGAGCAGAGGCAGTTCACTTCAGTTATGTAGGTGGTGGGAAGAGCAGCTGGGGCTCAGACAACCAACTGTAAGGAGGAAAACAAGAGACCTAACTTGAAACGGCAGGAGTCTTTGGAAATCTCAAAGCCTGCTGCTCCCACTGATGTACTTCCCAGTTGGGGATCAAGTATTCAAATGCCAGACTTATGGGGGGGCGCATCGCATGGAAGCCACAACTACCGACACACCAGGCAAGATGTGCCTACAGCAATACACCATATTGGCATTACTGTTAAAAGTGCAGCCAACTGCGTTCTCATGGGTAGAAGGCACATTCTAGGATGGGGAGCTCACATCTGGGACTGTAAGCCAGGGCAACTATCTGAAGTTGGGGGCCTAAAAGGCTCCAGTGGGGACCGTAATTGCTATTGTTTTGTTAAACACATATGATATGCTTCTCAAATTGCCTTTTGCATTTATGGCTATTTGTGTTTATGCCCGTTGTTTACTGCAGCTGTCAGCCTAGGTCATGGAGGAAAGCCCTTTTGGTTTTAGTAGGCAGTGGTTAGTATTGCATGCAATACAACTTGTCGCATTGCCTATAAGTATCTTGTAGGATAGCAGCTCAGTGATTAAATGGTGTGTGTGTGTGTGTGTGTGTGTGTGTGTGTGTGTGTGATGTATGTATTAGCCACCAACACTCAGGGATCATCAATAGAAGACAGGGCAGGGAGAATGTAAGAGCCATAGGAAGGGATGGAATATTACCGTGCTCTCTATTTCCTACAAATTGAAATATTCCATCTTGTCAGGAACCTTGTATGATGCAGAAGTTAACAGATACCTGAAGACTTCAGAGTCTCATTAAGGTTTTAGATCATTTGCCTTTGGAGACAGAGTCTCATACAGTCTAAGCTGGCCTTGAATTTGCTATGCAGCTCAGGATGGCTTCAAACTCCTGATCCTCCTGCCTCTGGCTCCCAACAGTTGGAATTATTGAGGTGTGCTACCATGTCTAGCATTCAAGTTATTATTTTAAAGGTGTGTGTGTGTGTGTGGTGTATGTTGTGTGAGTGCAGGTACCTGCGGTGGCCAGAAACAAGCATTAGACTCCTAAAACCCAAATTTCAGATGACTGTAAGCTCCTGTCATGGGAACTGGGAATTGAACTCTGGTCCTCTGTAAGAACAGTAAGTGTTCTTTATCACCAAACCGTTTCTGCAGCCACATATGAACATTGAGCTATGGCTGGGGAGGCGGAAACTCTCTAGCAGGGCTGCCTGCAGGGTGGACAGAAGCACCACTGATTTAACCATCTGAGTCTGTGTCCATTCACTCCGGTCTCTGCTTTCCTGTAGCATGGCCTCCTGATGTGACTGCCTTCGAGTTCTCCACGTTCCTGCTATTAATAACCTCAACAAACTCCTTTGTTCACCAAACTCAACTCAAGAAGAAAAATTTCCTTTGGTCTGTCAGTGCTTTATCTGGGATGAATAGACATTTATTCATGTCTCCCCCCGAGAAAAGTCAATTACACAAATGTTTGTTATCTCTTAAAGCTGGCTGTCATAAACGTTGAGCAATAAACTTGTAAGTAGCAGCATTCTATTCGAGCTCCGTGGCATGTGACGGTCATGAATGACTTAACAAATCATTGTGCTTTTCTGGGGTTTCATTTGTATCTTAAATGAGTACCTGTCTCATCGTCTATTCTGTAAGATGCTGGAAGTGACTGAGTAAATAAGAAGACTTCGAAACTGCTGATACCCTAAGAAAGCCTCGGCTGAGGGTGGTTGCGGTTCTCCAAATCTGCCTTTTCTTTGAATAAGACAACATTCTTTATATAGCTTGAGGATGCTTCTGTAAGAGTCTGATACGGGGGCTGGAGAGATGGTTCAGCGGTTAAGAGCACTGACTACAAAGGTCATGAGTTCAACTCCCAAGGAGCACAGTCTACACCCATTCTGCACATGGTGGCTCACAACCATCTGTAATGGGATCTGGTGCCCTCTTCTAGTGTGTCTGAAGACAGGGACAGTGTGTACTCACATACATAAAGCAAATTTTCAAAAAAAATCTTTTAAAAATTATTTTTAAAGAGCAGGAGACAGATTCAGTTAGCTATCCATGCATACACGGGTGATAGGAGACGCAAGGTCTAATGATCGGAAGTCAATTTGTTGGCTGCAAATGTGGTTCAGTCAGTCAAATGCCTGCAGTGAGACGGGAAGATGTGAGATCAGATCCCTGGCACCCACATACGAGCCAGGTGCAGAGGCAGGCATCTGTCACCCTCCTGTTGCAGGCAGGGTGGTGGATGGACAGACAGTAAATCCCGAGCTCACTGGCCAGCGAGTCTAGGTGGATCAAGTTCTAAGATCCTCAGACCCCATCTCAAAAGTCAGGTGGCCACTGATCGTGGTTGACAACTGACATTGATTTCTGACCTCTACATATCTCTCTCTCTCTCTCTCACACACACACACACACACACACACAGAGTCATTTTGTAAAGCAGAGAGAGAGAGAGAGAGAGAGAGAGAGAGATCATACTTTTTATAGAAGAGAAATGTAAAGAAAAAGGCTTCTAAGAAGCAGGAATGTGCTGCAGGCACAGGGTGATAAGGAGCATTGGGAAGGCTGCCCAGGCAGCTGCTGGAGAAACTGGAACCGAAAATGTATCAGTGAGACTGAAAGAACAATCGGAAGATACAGAGAAATAGAGTTAGCGGATACAATGTAGAATATGCAAATACATTTGGATCTTAGATACAGCGAATCATTTGTCTGCAGTATTAAGACTGGGGCAATCTTAAACATCCACCATGTGTCTGAGAGCAGCTTTGGTGTTCTTTGCTCTCATTCACTAAATCTGCAGCCGTCGAGAGACTCAGTAACTGCACTCCCACACCAGTGTCTGTTTCTACTGTGTGCATTCATTTTTTCTAATGACCCATCTATTTTCCAGTCAAGTATGTGATTCAGTGATATTATGACTGTATACCTTTTTTTCCCCCTTGAGACAGGGTCTTATTATGGCAGACTGTTGTGGAATCATATGAGCAGCCTTGCCTCGCTCTCCAGTTATGGGATTACAGCTTTGTTCCACTGAAAACTATTTTGATACTGAACTATATAGTCTATGAGATGTGTGTGTGTGTGCGCGTGTGTGTGTGCGTGCACGCACACAGCACGCAGGCACACACACACACACACACTCAGTTTATGGGTTAATTAGCAAGGGATCAACTGACCTAATTTCCACCGGAGACACTGACTAGGAAATGAGGACCTGGAGACCTACAGTCTTCTCCCTCGCCCTCCACTTACACACAGGAAGTACACAACAGAAGTATGAGGCAATGGCAGGAAGTTCTCCCTCCCCGACTCCAGAAAGCCTGTGCAGCCTGAGCTTCTGATTGCGTATAGTGTATACACAGGAAAAGAAAGGTCCAGACTATGAGGGCCTTTTCAGTGGAAGAGTCACTGAAATCCAAGGGAATCCATTTGATGTGATGGATGACATCATGAAGGTGCAGGGAGGGCCGTCAAGAGCAGGGACCTTCAGAAGGCTGACTCATTTAACAGTTAGGGAGCATGAAAATCTTAAGCGGTACGGGGAAACCCAGATTGCAGCTGTAGAACCCTAATTCCTGTCTCCTCTGCTTGATAATTCCACTCTGAAATAAGGTGCCAGACTTGTCAGGACTTGGATGCTGAATGACTGACTCATTAGCAACAGAGAAACTTGGAAACCACCCTAATACCTTCCTCCTTTTGTGACTCCTCAAAGTACAGTCCATGCGTTAAAGATGCTGCTGGCCTTTTAAGTGGGGTTGGCAGGATTATCTAGGCTCAAGACTCACAGAGAAAACAGCAGCAAACAACCATTTGCCACTTACCTTCATAAGTCTGGAAGGCACAATAAAAATAATTCTGGAAATACGTTCTGCTCCCAGTGACGAGGTTTCAAGAACAAATATAATTGGTTCACAGTGATACAAACATGTATCAGAAAGAAAGCTCTAAAATGTCTCAAAATGTTCAGGAGAAAGAACCCCTAGAGAGGCTTCTGTAATAATGCTCCAACTTGAGAGAAAACACCAAAAAGGAAGAAGGAAGGAAGGAAGGAAGGAAGGAAAATATCTTTCACATGAGCGAGATGTGCTCAGCTAAGTTCATGTTACTTCATGTTTATAAAAAGAAAAATATACTGGGAAATATATATATATCAAGTATGAATGTCATCAATACAAAGGGGAAAAAAATCACAGAACAATTTCCAACTTTGCCTTCACAATTCCTTTGCCTCAACACAGTACCATTTTGTGTCCTATGGGAAGTAGAGCATCCATTTCCACCTCACCCCCTGCGTCAACATTCATGGAAAAAAACTGTTTGGCGATGATTTGGTTAGCTCTAAGTTGACGTCTCTCAGTCGGATCCTGATACCGAAAGGCAGAACTATCTGGGCACTTTAATACTCTGCGATCTTCCTCAGGCAAAAGTGACTGAGGACCCAGCGACTGCCCCAGACGGCAGAAAACAAGCGCCCCACACAGAATTCTGCTAAAACTTTGCCTTAGATTTCCAGCAGCAGTTGTTGCGGGTCCAGGTGTTCATCATTCTATCCAGCTATCAGGATCGACTCTCAATGTCTAGGCCTTCATCCTGACATCCAGCTATCAGGATCGATTTTCAATGTCTAGTCTCCAATTGGGAATTCGAGGAGCGGTAAAGCCGTTGCTCTCTCCTTTCTATATAATGTTCACAACAGTGCTGGGAAGGATGAATAAAGCAAACAGTAAAATGCACGAACAATAGCAAAGAACAGTGTTCCGACGGAAAATAAAATCAGAGAACCGACAGATGCCAGAGGCGGGTCAGCAGTCATCGCTGGGAGCGGAACATATTCCCAGAACTATTTCTATTGTGCCTTCCTGACTGTATGAAGGTAGGTGGCTAGTGGATTAATAAAGGACTAATACACACATCAAAATCTTAAGACACGACTTTCCGAGACAGACAATTCACTTGCGATCCAAATAGTCAAGTCAAAGCAGAACCTTCGATCTCAGCTGATAGCGACGAACACTACAAGTCTGCCTCCACGACAGTCCGTTAGTAAACTGAGCTCTGCATGCTGAAGGCCAGGATTACCGGAGTCTTCGAAAGGAAGTCATTTTAAGGTTGCAACAAATCTTAGATAACTGGGATATCAAATTTATCAGAATACATTTTTATTATTCCAAGTAATCAGGAACTTATGACTCTGATCTCAGAGTACGACGTGTACTTACTATACAAAGAGTTGGGACTTGAGATGGCCTGGTGGTTAAGAGCACTGGCTGCTTTTTCTAGCACCCAAGTCAGGCAGCTTACAAACACCTATAGCTCCCGCCCCAGGACATCCCATGACCTCCTGTGGCCTGCATGAGCACCCACACCCAGGTAGTATAAACACACACAAACATACGGCTTTAATAAGCATTCCAGAACCTAGGTCATCCCCAACATAAAAACACACAAATGTCTGTAAACAAGTCAATTATACATTCGATATTTCTTCCGTGAATATCTGCAAGTGAGAAGGTTCGATCTTACGGACGGGCATTTTAAATATATTGAACTAACTTTAGGGAAAAACCAAGGAAAGAAGTTTTGAATAGTCCACGTGACTAAAGAATAACGGAAAAAGCAAATGGGCTTTTCCATGATCGGGTTACAAGGCGATTTTTTTTATGTTAATGTGATATTGGGACAGGACAAGTTTAAGTGTGAAACAATGCAGATCTCATGATAACGAGTAGGAGAGTGGGCAGCCTATCAGGTTCGAGAGCCTGCTTACAGACAAAGCCCTTCCTGTCTGCTCACTACTGGGGCCTCTCACGGCCATTGCTCTGTCGTCTCCTGGGAACCCACGACACATGACTTAGCCACAGTGTCACAAGTTACGCATCCTGTGAGATGAATTTAAGACAGCTTGATGAAAAGATTAAGCCAGCATTATGTTTGGAACAACGTGGGACAGTTCAATAACACAGGACCGACTGTCCACACCATGTTCAAGATGTCTTGCTCTCCGCCAGCACGCACAACTGGTCCACTCTTGTAAGGCCAAATCCCTTCTAAATACTGACTGATGCTGCCCTAGTTCCAACGACTGCTCCTTGAAAACTGCCGTATGTGGCATCTGATCGACACGTTATACTGAGGAGGGAAATTTAAATTTGGATTATTTTCCCTTTTTGAAGAGGTTTTAGATATTTTAGAGAAAACAGTAAAATGGAGAAACAATAGCAAAGGATAATGTTCCAAAGGCAAATAAAATAAGAGAATCTACAGATGACAGAGGCGGGTCAGCAGTCAAGCATACACGATGCTCTCCCAGAGCACACGATGCTCTCCCAGAGCACACAAGCTTTGTTCCCAGAACCCACACAGAGCAGCTTCGAAACACACACACACACACACACACACACACACACACACACACACACACACACACACAGGTGGAGGATAGGGTATAGACATAAATAAAAAGAGTTTTTAAAATTCAAAGGATTCTCTAAAAAGAGACATTAATTTCAAATGAAAAAAAATGATAGTGACTGTCCAGTTTTTTCTCCTTGACACACATTACAAAGTTTCTGTGAAGAGAGACCTCGACTGAGAAAATGCCTTCACCAGATTGACTCTAGGCAAACCCGTGGGGTCATTTTCTTGATTAAAGACTGAGGAGAGAAGGCAACGCTCATTGAAAGCCAGTAAGCAGCATCCATGTGTCTCAGCTCCGACGTCCTGCCCTCATGGACTACAACCCTGAGGTAAAAGACAAGACAGACCCTCTCCTCCCCAAGTTGCTTTTGGTCACTGCTTTTTTTTAAATCACAGCTACAGAAAACAAAGTAAGACAGTGATGAAAACATCCTTTCTTTCTTTTTTTTCTTTTTTTAAAAAAAAAAAGATTTAGAAAAAAATTTCAGATCATTCAAAATTTTAGTAAGCCCCTTAGGGAGAAAATAGAAGCCCACAATGTCTTTTACAGTAAGGTTTGTTAAGTGTCTTCCAGTAGACCCCCTCCACTAACGAGAATTCTAGTGTGCTTCACGTTTGGGAAAGAATGATGTATGGTGAAACTCACCAGATATTTGGGGACCAGCCATGCTATTGCTTTGTCAAACTTGATGAATGAATATCATAAAGCAAGCTAACTGTGGTGCTCCTGTATTGACGTGACTTGGCTGTGACGTGTAATCTGCGCTGTGTAATTTGATGAATCAGTAATGGGAACCCACCCTCGGCTCCTGGACTGACCCGTGTACCGCATGTTTCTGGATTCATTTGCCGACCAATGTGCTTTGCTTCTGATACCTGTGTCTCTGTTCCGTGAGCCTGTCTTGCAACTGTTCCCTCTCTATCTGCTGCTTCCTAGTCAGGAGTTTACCCCTTTCTTCTTCTCTGCCACTGAGGAGCTGATAACATGTTCAAACTTCTCTTCCTGTGTGAACAATATGAAGGACACAAGGTAAAAAAAAAATGTGAACTAATTCCTATTACCAAGTAGCCTCAGCTTAGAAACAGTAACAGTAATACTCTGCAGTGGGTGATTTTCAAAATTATTTTATTGAGTGTCAACAGTACAAACTGTAACGCTGAAGTCACAGAGCAGTTTGGGTCAAAGCTGAAATGGAAACACTCTTTCCACAATGGAGGCCACACCCTCCATTGTCTCCCCTCTTTCCCAACAGGGATCTGGGGAGTGTTGGAAGCCTTTTCATCTACCTGCTAACCCAATGTGCTGAGATGATTACACTCTAACTGCCTGGGCTTCATTACTGAAGATGGACAGTGACTCAAGATCAATAGCAGAGGAGGGAAATTCTCACAAAAGGGGAAGCAGTTACAGCAATGAACATATGAACGTGCTCGAAGTTCCGGAAATAAACACGTAACTCAACAGACCGCTTTCCACAGCTAATTTTGAAATATTTCCTGCCCAATGTTATGTGAATATGCCAGGCATTCCCGACAGCTTCTTGCTTTTTAACAACCGTGGTAGAGAATTACACACTGAAGTCAACAGTGTTCTCAGTAACAAAAGTTGGGAAACTGCTGTGGCCTATGTGAAGGGCTACTTCGGTCAGGATCCTGACGCTTTCTTCTGCCTGAGGGAGTGAGGCCAGCTTCACCGTCATGCAAAGTCCCTTTGCCTGAAGGCTTCTGGAGAGCACTGGCTGTGGGAACGGGGACTCGGGGACACCGCCTGGACGAGGGCCAGCTCCTTTCTCTCCCCTCCTAGAGAAAGATCTAGCTCTCATTCACTCTGACAAAGCCGGCTCTAGCTTTGTGAGAGTCTACGCCCTGGCTATCATTCGAATTTTCTTTCCTGAGTATCAGACAAAATAACGGAGCCACTTCCAATTGACAGTGCTACAGGATGTGGTTTTGAGATAATGTGAATACGTTAAATATGACATGATTTTTCCACTTTTCAAATCCTCTTCGAAACATTTCCATAATCTTCCTATCATCTGCTAATCTCCTGAAATTCTCCAAGGGCTGGAGAGATGGATCAGTGGTTAAGGACACTTTGCTGCTTTACCAGAAGACGCAAGGTATGAGTCTTCTCAAATGACTCCACAGAAAACAAACTACGACAGCAATGGAAATGCCTTCTTCTTCTTCTTCTTCTTCTTCTTAGCTTTAGAAAAAAAAAATTCTGAGCATTCAAAATTTTCATAAGCCCCTTAGGGCTAAAACAGAATATAGGGAGTCCTGAGAAAATGACAAGAGGGAGTAGAAATAATTCTCTACTTCTGAAACTCATTGATTAGAGTTAATGATCAACACTGATAGCAATGTTTCCATGACTTAACTCCATAAACCTAAAACCCTTACTGCTTGATATCAAACCACTTTAAAAACAAACAAACAAACATCACACTTGAGGGGCTGGAGAGATGGTTTACTAGTTAAGAGCACATGTTGCTCCTTATGAGATCTAGGGCGACCCCTAGCACCTGCACGGTGGCCCACAGCTTTCTAACAACAGTTCCATGGGGATCTGATGTTGTCTCCTGGACGATAGGGGCACAAGGCACGCACATGGCACACATACATGGAAGCAAGACACTCATACACATAAAATTAAATTCATCACAAGTCCCTTATCAGGCAGCTCACCTGAAACTCCAGTTCCAGGGAATCCAATGCCCTCTTCTGGCTGTCTCAGAAACCTGCACACATGCTCACACTGATATACTTATTTACATACACTTAAAAAATTATATATAAGCTACTGTTAAGACACACTGTGGGAGTCTCTTAGGTGTATCCACTCTGAGAACCTGCTGATGCCTATGCTTAATGTTAAAAATTTCTTAATACACTCCAGTTCTTTATACTGGCACATACTCTGAAATTCTCTGCCACACAGTCAAGAATGCAGGCGTCACTGAATAGAAGCCTGAGAACTCACTGGGCCACTGGCAGGCAGCAGTGTAGAGCTGTCTGTCTCCTATATGCTGCTACTGACAACTCCCACACCCTAGAGGTATCCGGTTACTAACATTGTCTATGTTACAACAAAGTCAAGGGTCTGAGCCATTTCTAAAGAGACACTTTCAGGAAACACAGGCCCTGACATTATTAGTCCCACAGCTCTAACGTTAAAGTCTTGTTTTTGTTTTTTTTGAAAGTAAAAACTTTAAAACAGAACAAAATAAAAACCACTTTTTTCACTAGTTTTATAAGATACCATCATATATTGAATTCTTATAGACCAGAATGTCCTTAAAATGCCAATGTTTATCAACTGTATTACCTCAGCTATTTGGCTATTAATATATTATATAGAAAACTGTTTTTCAGAAAGTCACTGGATATTCTCTGTGTCATGGTGCCTACCATCTATTCCTGCCCACTGGTGAAATGTGTTTTCCAGTGTCTAGCAAATTGTCACTCAACAATATAAATGCAATGAAGACACCCTAGAAAATGGACTTTCAAGCCTCTCAAAATGATTAAGACCTCAGGAAGTCAATAAAACCTGCTCCAATCACAAGCAGGGCCAGAGACTGTGGCAGGGTTAGTCCAGTCAGGAAAGAGGAGCTGATGAGGGTGGTGCTGGAGAAGATGAAAGGCAGGCCTGGAGACAGCCTCATAGAGAGCAGATACGGTCTGGGATAATTCTCTGAAAATAACTCTGATTTTGGAGAAGGAATAGAATATTTGGAAATTACAAACATATGTTTCCAAATGCATATGTTTATAAAGATAGAAAAAGGATAGACTTCTGGAAGTTAACACAATTATAATCTAACTTGATTATGTGTATGTGTGTCTGTGTGTGTGTGCATGTGTCTGTGTGTGTGTGTTTGTATGTGTCTCTATGTGTGTCTGTGTGTATCTATAACCTTGGTAATTTGAGCAAAGCACTTGAGTTCAGCTTTAATGACACTATTATGAAAAATCTTGGTGAGTTTGAGTGTCAGTTAAGCTGAAATGCGGCTCGACAGCAATGAAGGCATTTACCCTTCCCCTATCTGCAGGATGTCTAATTAAACATTTAATTAGCTCTATTATCTAGTAGAGGCAGTCCACTATTAATCATAGTTTAACTTAAAAACACTACGTTTCTCCTTCATGCTTCCAGTTGACATTCTAGATTTCCACTTAAAATCCCTAGGTACTAAACCATGCCTGTGGGAGCTCGACTAGAATTGTTAGCCCTTGTAAAAGAAGAATTAGTAGTTTGCCACAGTCACTCTACCAAGGGAAGTCGTTTTGTTTTCCTTGAGCACCCTCAGAAAAGCTTCTCACATATCACTCTACATTTCTTGTTGGATCTATTCCCAGGATGTGTATCTCTACCAAACTACCATCCAAGCTGTAACCCTCCCACTGAACACGTGGGCATAACTCTGAGAACAGAATACTATTTCCTTAAAGGCAGAGAATGAATTTTGACTATGGGACCACGAGGAACAGTTTAACAATTTATTTCCAGGGACACAGTCTGAATAAATCTCTCATAAAACAAGATTAAACACAATAACTTTTTACATGAGTTGCTGATCTAAAAAAAAAAAAGACATCCTGAAGCTAGGAGACGTTAAAAGGGCCTATCCATGGTGTGGTCAGTGCAGAGCCGTGTGGCCAAGGGCATCGAGCTCTCTGGTGACCCGGAAGCCTCACCAGCTGCACAAACATTCTTCTCCTGTGTATAGAGACTGCTCTCCAAAAAAAAGGCCATATGCTATGCCACAAACAAGCCTCAGTACATTTCAAAAGGCTCAAGTAATACAAACTGTGTCCTTTAAACCACATGGCTTAAGTCAGTTAAAATTGATTATGAAATCTGGAGAGTTCATCAATATTTGGGCATGAATACGCATCTAGACAAGCAACTGGGAGGGACTGAAGCTGAAATGCTTTGAGATGAACCTAAGGGGAGCTACAGTGTCCAAAACTCCCGGAGGGCAACTGAAACAATGTTTGAAAAGAAATGCACAGCCTTAAATGTTTTTGTTAAAACAGTAAGACTTCAGATCAGTAACTGACACATAATACTCGAAGACACCACAACTTAGTAACAACAACGACAAAACCTACAGCAAGCAGAACAATAGACTATGGTGGAAACTAATGATAACAAAATAGAAACAAAATATAACAAGAAAACAGGCTTTTTGGAGGGTAGACTGGCAAGGGAAAGAAATCGAAGACTCAAATTATGAAAAAGATGTGTTAGGGGCCATGAAAGAAATAGAGATTTAAGGGGCCGTGTGGACGCTCACAGACATCAATCGGATGAGGAGGGAGTGGGAAGTCCTAGTAGGGTGCAACTTACTGAATCTGACTAAGAAGAAACATCTGAGTTGATTCAACAAATAAGAAAAAAATGACTCAGTGATAATAATAATAAACCCACAAATCCTCTGACTCTGAAGCTTATGGCAGTAAACCCTACCAAACTTCACAGCGATTCCAAAAAGATAAAAAGAACATTTATTCAACTCGTTCTGGGACTAGTCTTATACCAATTCCAAAACCCGGTGAGACCTCACAGTAAAACTATGGTCTGTTATGAATGCAGAGGCGAAAGTCCTCAACAAATACTGTCAGACCAAATCCAGCAATATAGAAAAAGAAGGACAATCCATAATCTTCATTTTCAATAGATTAAAAGACAAAAAATCATGTCAGCTTAATGGACAAAGAAGAACATCTGGTAACATCCGAAATAGATTCCTGGTAAAAGCAAGTGACAAACCAGAAACTGAACCTCAAACTGATGAGCTCACATTAGAAAACCCGGGATGAATACAAACACACTCGCCGCAGACATCATTGCTGATGACACACAAGCACAGGAGGGACTGGAACCTTTGGTGGGTGGGGCCGACCAAGAGGACCTTTCACTGGGTTTTTGCTTTTGAAGATGATGGTGGGACACTGGCTCTCTCTTCTGGCTCCTACGGCCAGCAGCTTGACGTGTGATGAGCCCTACCACCGTGCGCCATTCTTGCCAAGGGCTCGTGGTTATGAGACCACTCTCCATCAGGACTTGAACCTTTCGCGTCATGAATTAAAGCAAAGCCACACTGACTGCGTTAGGTATTTTGTTATGGTCACAGGAAGACAGCACAGCACGTGCTTAGTACTGGTGTCTGCGGATTAGGTGGCAGGGCTCCTCATTCCATTTCTCCACACCCTTGCCAACCCCTTTCACACTCGATAGGCTCAGCAGCAAATGTTACTGACTTTAATTTGCAATTCCCTGATGGTTTTTCTTTTTAACATACTGACTGCTCATTTGAGAAATATCTCTTCCTATCTTTACCTCGGCTCTTTATCAGGATATGTTTGCCAGCTCTTACGTGAATTCCTTATATATTTTGGATATTAACTCCATATAAAAAATATAAGGTTTGAGCTGAGCCTGTTACACCTTTATGTCCTAGCATTATAGCATTCGGGAGGCTGAGACAAAAAGGACTGTCAATCTGGGGCTAGTCTTGAGTACACAGGACATTTCTGGGCTACAGTTATCTTTGTTTACCCTAGGGTGCATACAAATGAAACAGATTAATACATTTCCAAGTGCGGACGCTCCCTTTCTATTCCAGTTTTGTGTGACAGCAGCTTTGTGACTTCATGCAATCGTCTCAGTGTTACTGCCATGTTTGTTTTCCTGGGCATCCTAACAAAAGATGCTGCCCAGACCGAGTTCATGACGTTTTTACTCCATTTCCACTTCCGTCTGTCTGAGGCCACAGGCTTTGGTGTTTAATCCATTTTGAGTTACCTGTCTATTCAGCACGAGGGAACGAGCAATCTGGCTCTTCCACAGGCAGCCACCTAGCTTCCCTGGTGTCGGTTACTGAGAACACCCCTGTCCACACCACACAGTCTTACATGCTGCCTTGACTACCTCGGTTTTACAGGGTTCGCACACCAGGTAGTGTGATACCTCCTGCTTGGTTCTGTTTCCTTCAGATTGTCTCAGCCATTCAAGTAAAACTGTCATTTGAATACAGACCAAAAAAAAAAAAAAACAAAACAAAACAAAAAAAAAACTGCATTGAGTCAGGCACAGAGGCGCAACCCTGTGACCCCAGCATTGGGAAGAGAGAGAGGGAAGGGGGTGTTCAAGGTTATCTGGAGCTAAATTATTTCAAAAAAATAAAAGCAGAGGAACAAACAAAAAACCGAACTGACTCTAAATAACTCTGGGTCGTGGATACCTTAGTAATATGTATTCTTCCATTATGGGGGTATATTTTCACTTATTGAGTAATTTTTAAATTTCTTTCACTAGTATTTTTTTTTTAATTCTCAGGTTACATATATTTTAGTTCCTTCATAATGTATTCCTAAATATTTTATTTTTGTTAGTTACGGATTAGACTGACATCTTCATTTCTTTTTCAAATAGTTTTAGTATACAAAACTACCACCAACTTTTGAACATTAATTTTTGTATCCCATAACTTAACAAAACTAATTTGTTAGTTTGTTATTTTTATATTTTTAGTCAGTTGGGATTTATTAAAAGATATTCTAATATAGATTTTTTTAAGGACATGATTAAGAGACAGAGGCAGCTGTAAAGAGAAGCGCCTGACAGTGCGTGCTGTCGCATTATCACACGCACAAAACAGTAAGAGGGCGGCAGGGAGAGGAGTCGGAAGGACAGGACTCTACAGGTTTGAGATATGAAGCAGTAAAATTCGAGTTAAAAGTAGATTGTGATAAATTTGTGATGCATATTATAAACTCTAATGAAACAAAAACAAAAAGGTTAGGAAGGAACTAAAATATAATGATAATGTAGTTGATAAAAACCAAACTGACTCAACTCTCTCTATATACACCCACACCCACACAGAGAGATCAATAGTAACTTTAATTACCATGCATTGTGTGTGTGTGTGTGGAAGGGGGCTGTAGAGATGGCTCAGTGGTTAAGACAGCTGCTCTTCCAGAGGTCCTGAGTTCATTTCCCAGCAACCACATGGTGGCTCACAACCATCTGTCATGGGATCTGATGCCCTCTTCTGGTATATCTAGAGACATCTACAGTGTACTCACATAAATATAATAAATACATCTTTTTTTTTTAAAAGACAGTTGGACTAGCCTAGAAGTATGGTGGAATGTAAGCTGAACCCGAAAGCGGAGTCATATACAGATAAGCGCCCACAGCAGGAGGTCCCCCAGTACAAACATCTTAACACGGGAGGACTACTGCAAGGACACAAGGAAAACCAAGGAGCCTGAGCCTGGAGAGATTAAGTGACGGAGGGGAGTTAGAAGCGGTCAAGCTTGAGTCAAACAGGATGATAGCTTGCTAGCCTTGCTCTGTCCGTCGCGCATGAGGAAGGCGTGTTCAAACTGAAGCACATGCAGCAGGTGGCACCGGACAGAACCAGAAAGGTCGCCTTTGGTCAAGATCCACACTGCAGATGTTAGCGACTCTTCACGGGCAGCTTCTGAGAACTTAAGCTTGGCTAGTACAACACTTGAAGAACTGAGAGTTCAACTTCGTTTTAATTTACTTAACACTACTTCAACTACAGACCCAGGACTTCAAAATATAGAACATTTCTACTTTGGTTTTCTATCATAAGTCGTTACTGGCTGGGGACAAAGATTATTCCTGGGAGTCTATTACATTAATGATGTCCTGCCTCCCATGCCCCGATATTGACTGGATATTCTTTTAGTCTGTGAAAAATGAGACATTAGGTAGATTGCAAAACCTGTAATTTCAGGAAATAAACCCACTTTACCATCTTTCCTGTCTAGTATGTTCCATATGACCTAAATGTTAGAGATTTAGATTTTCCACAGTAGAAAATCAAATACCATAGGGGAATACCAGTGAGGTGAGACGGGAGTGGGTGGGTGGGTGAGCACCCTCTTAGAGGCGGGGGGGGGGGACGGGATGGAGGTTTGCGGAGGGGCAACTGGGAAAGGGGATAACATTTGAAATGTAAATAAATAAAATATCCAGTAAAAAAAAACAAACAACAAAAGGCAAACACCAGTTTGTTCCTTATCACATAATTAATCACTAAATCTTTTCCATTTCATCTCATCCCTCAAATCCTTTATTCTGACAAATTGTTAATTGCTCATCCGAGCTCTAGGAGCCAATGTCCAAATTTTGTGTCATGCCAGATATTTCAACAGCCTGAACTTTGCCTGAACAAGAGCCTTATCTAAGACTACGATCACCTTAAACTCAGTGACTCATGGACAATGGCTGGAGAGAAGGGGGTAGGGGTGGGGAGGGAAGGCACACACTTTTGTGTTTGAGTGTGTGTGCGCATGTGAACATGCATGTGTGTGAGAGGCAGTAACGGTCTGAGGCTGGGGGTTCATTAGTTTGTCTTTGTAAATGTTCTCTAATTTTCCTTTCCAAGTTCAGGGGAGTGTACACTTCTCTGATGTCTACTCACAGAGAAGAAAAAGCAAATCTAAATATACAGGCTTTTAATCAACAAAATGTGTCTGCCATGCTGCCCACAGGGTTTCCTTCCCAGGGATTCAAGACCAAAGATGAACATCCAGGATAGTCCCTGTCTTGAAATCACAAGCCCCAGTTAGTTCCTAACTATTCCCGACTCCTAAATACCTGCTAATGCGCTTCCATCCCAAAAGAATGGCTGTCAACCCTCTGCTGACATGACTCAGAGAGCTAGGTCTAGGAGAAAAGGGTGGAGAAGCCATGTGGGTGACCTATGATTTCCTGACACTGAAGGCAGGGAGTGAAACTGCGAGGTCAATCTCGTTAACGACATGTTACCACACAGTGCATCTAAATTCTGCTCACTTAGAAACTGCCTCTTATACAAACTGCAAACACAATATAAGGGAAACCCAAGGAGCCCAAGATGAGGGTTTGATATTCAGAACACATGCAAGAATGCACGTACCAGTGCACCAGTGAGCATGTAGACTACAGGCTTCATGACATGGCTTCTACACTGACTCCTGAGAGAGAACGCGTGTGCAGGGCAAAGCCTTTTATCACGGCGACTCTAGCAGACGCTAGACTCTCCGTCTTAAGCCATACCTTACCTGTTCTGCATCTGATCCATGGAGACACCTCCAAGCTTCTATGCATCTCAGAATCCTTCCTACTTCCCTTTACATTACTATTACAATGCTTTATCCACAGCATCTTCTAACTTACTATAGTCTCTCCCTCCAGATGTGACCTCTGTATCCCTAACAGAGTCAACCAGTGCCAACTATGTTAGCAACGTATATGTCTACCACATGATTGAGTGAAATCTTTCTACTTGATTAAAAAAAAAAATCAAAGAATAATCTAAACTAATGGTCTAGCAGCTATGTCAGGATGTATAAAACTGTTTTCTCTGTTGAGGAGTCCTTCTTTGACAAAATTACCTAACTGAGCTGAAGTGCTTAGTGACCCACAGTTGTTTTACATTCTCGTCACCATTTGGTCCAAACACTTGAAAGTTAAATGAAGACATTTTCATAAAGAGAAGCAGATTTAGAAGACAGGATTAGAAAGACTAGGAAGAGGACAACGAGTGCAATGGGGTAAACATATATTTTACACACACATACACACACACACACAAATAAAATACCATAACGAAGCCCATTACCATGTATAATTAATAAATGCTAATAAATTGTTTAAAGATGCTGAAAATGGATGGTTACAATGAATGTGTCACCTGGGCGTGGTGGCTCACCCCTGTAACCTCAGCACTTGGAAGGCTATAAGGCAGGAGGATTCCACAAGTCTGAGACCAGCTCAGGCTATACAGTGAGATCTCCATCTCAAAACAGTAAAAACATCAAAACTTTACAATTCTCAGCCTTAAACACACATCCAACGATCCTTAGATAAAAGAGATTTAAAGATACCTACTTTTACTGGCAAAAAGAAATAGACACACAGCACTTTACATGTTTCTTTAAAACAAAGAGGCATGTTTTAAAAAAACCTAATAAATTTTTAATTAGAATGTTTTCCTTCTTTTTTAAACAGAACAAGAAACAAATTACATCAAAGCAGAACTTTTCACATACCTAATTATTATACATTCTCGTCTGTTGCACAGGGAGGACTCTTGGTTGGCTTAAGAGTTCCAGGTAAAATAAGCTGCATAATAGTATATATTACAATAATAAATGTACAATGTTTACATGAAATATATCTTAGAAGCAAGAAAAAGATGCGTCAGCATCAAAAGGTGACCTGTTTAAATGCCACAACTATATTTTACATTCACTCTTGCAACAGGTTACAAGATTGTGTCACTAAAGCTCAAATAAATCACTATGATGCACATAAAATACAGAAGATTGGTTATTTTATATATTATATATATATTTATATTTTAACACATTAGCATCTGAGACATAGATTGAGAATTTAAAATTGATTCTCTTCTGATAACAAATCATTTATTCTTCATAAACACGGTGCCCACAGAAGCACACAGGTAAGGCACAAGGGTTTTCTGTTACAGAACAGTGTGCATCGTGTCTACTTAACCAGAAAACGTGCATTATCTGTGCAAGTTCATGCTGCGAACCCAACACATACACAACAAAAAGAAAACTCAACTTAAAATAAAACTTGAGATTCATGTAATCCCAGCTGTTTCACATCTTCACTTGGACCAACAAGGATCTATCCAGGAGGTTATTTTTCAAAAAGCCAATTTTTAGGTTACAAGTAAACCTTGATCAGTAACTATTTTGATCTGAAATCATAAACGGTAATAAAGGAGCTTTACTGAAATAACACTGAGGCACAAACCAATGGTCATTCGTGCACGATCTACACTGCAGACTTGCATGGCCCAACATTCCAAGGAAAATTTGTCTAGTCCTTTTTGCTGCAACAATGCACCCTGTTTTACACTGGACATAGAACAGGAGCTAACATTTCTTTAAGCTATAAACAGACTGGGAAATGACATAATCCCTTTAGTTCTGTCACAGTCCCAGTATTTATAATAAATACAGCTTTTCACAAAATATTTTCCAGTATCTGCCAATTGCTTCTTTATTGCTCACATAAATTTGAACTCATTACAGCTGGTGCCAGAACTTCCACACAAATCCATACTCGGGTATTTTTATATAAAATCTATAAAAGATATTTTAAACATGTATCTAATACTTCCAGGTATTTGGCTGCTTGATCTTCTATGACTTTACAGCCATATGTATATATCTATGTGGATATGTACATATGGACATAAGCACACAGCCTCGCACATATATATATTTATATATATATATATATATATATATATATACACACATTCAGATTAGATTATGAATAAAATAGAAAGCTTATTTTACTGCTAATGCAGACATTCTCACAAAACAAGACTTTCACTACCATCAGCATTTATACATATATACAAAAGCCAATTTAAGTACATGTACATCCACTTACACATGTATGTAACCATTAAAACCAAATAAATTTCCCCATATTCCAGCTGCAGCAAATGAACCTTTTACAAGAAATAGAAACCTAAGGTTAAAGTGGGAAATGAACAGTTTACCACAATAGTCTGTAAGGAACTATGCAGCTTACTGTATACAAAAATTCACATTAGTTCACAAATTATGGAAATACAAAAAAGCTGCTTCGCCATGCTTTTATGTGGTTATCTAAACACTTCTTGGTGCAAAAATATAACCACCACCTCTGAACCGCTTAATATAAAGTCAGTGTTCCTCATGCACAACTTCAAATGCATCGGCTTAACTGAGCTCCAAAAACTGAATAAACAATATCCCCCACTCCGCGTCGCTGCCTCGGGGCTAAATCTCTTCGGAACCTTAAGATCTCTGGAACTTTCAAACAGCTGTCTTCAGCAATAAAAATATTACATACAAAAAGCATTTTAAAAGGAAGACAGGAAGCCAAATGGGAATTTTCCTATTTAAATTAACAGTCCTAGAAGTGAAGACATCTTTTCAGGAACTTCCTTGAGAATTAGCTAGGCCAGTCCGCAGGCGCAGGTGAGACATAGAGTTCATATGTTTATTGGATGGCTTCAAGGGAGTGTTGCAAGCGAGAGCCTGGGGAAAGCGGTGGTGGTATCTATCTAGTCGTAAGTATTTTACTGTAACCAATTTTCCTGTTTTAAGATAAAAATAGTATTTTAGATCTGTAAAATGATGTTTATTTAGTATTTGCAGAAAATTTACTTTGGTAAAAAATGAACACAAAACAAAATTATCTAAATTATTATTCAAAAAGTGTTAACCTAAAATTATTTAAAATCAGGTATAATCTAAACCAACTAATTATCCTTTCCAAATCTTTGTAATAGTCAAATTCCTTACCATCAAACCAAGAGCCATGCAATGCTTTAAAAGCCTTCCCAGCATATTCCGGGGACAAACATTTAACATACACACAACCCTGTAACAGAAACAGAAAACAGAGACAGAATGGTCTTAGTTTAATAGCAACAGACCCAAAACACACATTTGCCACTGGACTCGACTTACCTCCCGGGAGTTTCTGTCTACCGCAATGTGGACAATGCCGTCATTATCGCTGCACTTCTCTAAAATTGCTTCTTGAATCGCCAGATGCCAGTGATCTCCTATTTCCCTGGAATTAGGAAACAGAATCACCCATGCTATTCCCAAGCTGCACCCGCTGTGCCCCACACTGCAGCACGACCGAGGGGTCCAGCCGTTCTGTGTAGCTATGCGCCTGCAGGCTGTCCAGTTCTGTGCAGACTAGTAATGTTAACATCACTGTGGCAACAGCTGAACACTGCTTTCTTTACTGTTAGTAACATCTCCAATTTTAACTTACTTCTTAACACTACATTCCAAGCTTCTCTTTCCAAAACAAAAAGAGAAACGGCACAGGGCAAGCATGGCGGTGCTCAGTCACCCACCTCGGCGAGCTTCCGGAGCACCTCTGCAGTGTGCATGCTCAGGGCTCACTGTGATGAGCCCCGGATGCTCCAGAGAGTGAAGGGAAAGCAACTTGACTTTAAATCGGCCTAGTGCACTAACATGCTGGACTGGAACTGACTTCCTAATTACTAAAGCATGCAGTAGACTCCATACAGAGGTATCATGCACTCAATCGAGGGCATACACTACTTGTTATTAACCTACCTTCATGCATTATCTGTTAGGAGTCACACTGAATACAGAAATTTATAAACATTTTACAAGTCTTTATTTCTGTGTGTCAAAGGTCAAACCTTTGCTTAGAATTTAACAAAAGGGAAACAATTTATAGTTAAAAAGAAAAAAGTTATACATTAGACACACAGTATAATAGACATAGCATGCATTTTATACCCAAATACTTTGAATAAAAACAATTATGTGTGCCTGATCAGAATACTTACATAACTGGGTCAAACATATTTCGAATCTTTAAACATGGAGTCAAACTATTTGGTGGTGAATTTCTTCTATCTAAATGAAATGCTACAAAAAAAAAGTAATGTGTTACTTGCCATTCATTGTCCCATTTTGTTGAAAGGTAATCATTTAGTTCATTAAAAAATTATTTGTAAAAAAAAAAAAAAGAATTATTTGTGATCCCCGAGGCCGCTTACTTATTACCCACAATTCCCTCTTCTTTCTCTCTCCTCCAGCAGAGCAAGATGCCCAAAGGAAGGAAGGACAGGGGGAAGAAGGTGGCCCCGGCTCCCACCGTCGTCAAGAAACAGGAGGCCAAGAAGGAGGTCAATCCTTTGTTTGAGAAAAGACCCAAGAGCTTTGGCACTGGGCAGGACTTCCAGCCCAGAAGAGCCCTAACGCGCTTGGTCAAATGGTCCCGCTACATCAGGCTGCAGCAGGCAAAGAGCCACCCTCTATAAGCGGCTCAAAGTCCCTCCTGCCATTAACCAGGTCACCCAGGCCCTGGACAGACAAACAGCTACTCAGCTGCTTAAGCCTGCCCACAAGTGCAGGCCAGAGACGAAGCAGGAGAAGAAGCAAAGGCTACTGGCCGAGCTGAGAAGAAAGCCGCTGGCAAAGGGGACGTCCTAACTAAGAGACCGCCTGTCCTCCGAGCAAGAGTCAACACAGTAACGACCTTAGTGGAGAACAAGAAGACTCAGCTGGTGGTGATTGCCTGTGATGTAGACCCCATTGAGCTGGTGGTTCTCCTGCCTGCCCTGTGTTGAAAGATGGGGGTGCCCTACTGCATCATCAAGGGAAAGGCCAGGCTGGGGCGCCTGGTCCACAGGAAGCCATGCACCACTGTTGCCGTCACACAGGTTAACTCGGAAGACAAGGGTGCGCTGGCTAAGCTGGTGGAAGCTATCAGGACCAATTATAATGACTGATATGACGAGATCCACGGTCACTGGGGATCCTAAGTCTGTGGCTCACATTGCCAAGCTGGAAAAAGGAAAGGTTAAGGAACTCACCACTAAACTGGGTTAAATGTACACTGCTGAGTTTTCTGTACATAAATATAATTTAAAAAATATCTTCCAAAATATTTATTTGTTTGCTTTCAATGAGCCAATTCCTGTGTTAAGGTGGATGAAGATGGTCACTAATATCTACAGTCAACAGTTCAGTCAGTGGGAGAAACAGACAACTGATAGTATCTTCCAGGGATTAAAGTTGTGATAAATCAAGAAGACTCTACAATAACACCTCCCCATCAGTGTGAGGTAAGGTTTCTCCAAGAAGTGAAACTGATGGAGAGCTAAGGAACGGGTTCGAGCAGTGGGGAAGGTAAGTGCGCGGGACATCTCAGGTGCAGATGACTTTTGTACACAGCCCTGTGACAAGAAAGGGAAAGGCAGATTCAAGTAGCTAAAAGTCAATCAGTGTGGCTGAAATAGAAGAGAAAGATGAGCCCAGAAAAGAAGTCAGATTATTCAAGATTGTGCAGGCCACAAAGTATCGCTATAATGTCATAAGATTAATATAAAACACACAAGTGTTTTTAAGTTGAGGAATCACATGACAAGGTCTATCTTTAACACTGAAACAAAATTAAAGCAACTGTGTGGAAAGTCACTTAGGCAAAGTGACTTCAGAAACTAGTCAGGTTTTCTGTTGTCCATGGGGAGATGGCAATGACGACAAAACGTCAGGTGGGCAGAGTGGAATGGGGAGAGTGCTGTCACCTAGACAGGAACACTCAGAACTATCGCTGGGAAGACACAGCAAGCTCACACCCACGCTATGTGTAGTGCTCAGTGGCACGGACACAAGACACAAGCACGAGAGCTGACATATGTAAATGAGACAGAGTCACAGCCTGAGAAAAAGTAAGTAAGGAGGAGAAGATGGCGCTGAAGAATCGCAGCACCTAGAAAGCCGAGGAAAGATGGAAGGGCAGCCGTAGGAAGCGGAGGGCAGCGGACACAACCACATGACTGGAAAAGAAGACCAGGGTGGGAGAGAAACCAGGGAAAAGGTGCACTGTCAAAGGCCACAGGGAAAGCTTGATGAAGGGCTCCGCTGACACACTCAGGTTGGTCATATGAAATAAGAAATTTTGTTTCCAGTTTCACAGGGCCCTGCAGCAGGTAACTGTCCAAGGAAAATTTGTTCTTAGCATTTGAAACAGTACATTTTATAAAACTGAAAACATATTTTTGTATGATATAATCTGATTATAATTTTCCCTCCCTCAACTTCTCTTAGATCCTTCTCCACACCCCTCAAATCCATGATCAAAGTCTATTTAAGCTTTAAAAAGTAAAATTAGAAGGGAAAAATATAATGACTATTTTTAAAATAGCAATTCTAAAACACTTTACTTACCTTTTCTACAAATACTATGCTTAGCAAATATTAATAAGCAAGACTTGGTATATGATTTGGTAGGAAAGAGGATTTACTATCCATAACTCCCTTATATACTGTTTTATATACACCTTTATCCTGTATAGTAGAGGTACAGGCACACAAGGCAGCCAATCTTCAAGACTCCTTATATATTTTACTACATCTGTTCTGAAACTACACATACTGTTAAGAAAGAGCACAGCTACAAAAGACACTTGGAAGGGGAGAGATTCAGACAAAAGTTCTTAGTGAAAAACAGGAGAAAGACAATCAAATCTAGAAAACAGGATATTAAGGTCATGGTTCCACAGGCACACTTGACGTACCCTGAATATATACTAACAATGCTTGTGGAGACACAACAACAATCCCATGTATCCACAAGAAGAGCGCAGTTAGAGCCACAGTATTAAACTGCTTTGTTAAACAAAAAAGGCAAGATCCAAGAAACAGTCTTTACTCAGACAAAACGGTTCTGTTCTAACACTTATTCCTTCTATGAGGTGGAGCTGTAAAGGGAACCTTTGCATTCACATATTTCCAAATTGCATTGTTTCAATTAAATATATATATATATTGAAAGATTAGAAAATCGTTGGTTTTGCTTAAAACTACGTACCTTGACCTTGCCATACTTTAGAGGGTATAACTAATGTCTTGTCACAAGATGCAGAGGGCTGGATCCACCGCCAGACTAGAAAGTCTGCACCGCCTACCCTTCGAGTCTCCGTGCGCACTCTAGATTCATTAGCAGCAAGGAAGTCAACAGCTCTATCCCAGACTTTCTTCATCTTTTTCCTATCACACAAACGACACAACAAGGTCATCCTGGCTTCGCATCTTTTGGAAATGTTTAACTGGAGTAATGGCTGTGGTTAGCAGCTGCTCCTCACTGGAGATGAAGATGTGCTACTAGACTCAGGAGCCATACCTTGCAGAAGATGGAAATAGGGATTGTTTTTTTCATTTTCAAAAAGTCGGATTTTAGCATTCATTAAAAAGCTTCAGTAATAACAGCCTAAGTACTTACATATTACTAAAATCCTAACTAGCCTCTTCTGTTTCTCGGTACAATTCTCAGTGTCCTAAAACTGACAAGCAGGAATAAACATGAAGGAATGAGAATGAGGGATAAACCAGCTGTCTGAGATCAGGAGGAGGCCAGAACTAAGGCCAAGAGGAGAGGGTGAAGAACTTTACAACTGACCCAGCTAAGCAGGTCTAGTTGAGAGGAGTCACAATTCTCAACAAAATCCAAGTCTCCCACAGATATCTACGTTCTGACTTCGATTGTGCTGATTTACACACCTGTCGTGGGGCTGTATTAAGGAGTCTCGAACATGTGGGATAGGCATGTAAGGCTGTAGATCTTTAGTTTCCTGGCAAGCTTCATTATGACTTCGTAAAACATCTGAAAATAAACCAAGAACTTTACAAGTAAATCAACCGCTGAGAACTATGTTGCAGCTTTCTCATGGTGACTGCTCTACAAACAGTTTAGGATTTTATAAATTCCATACCTATAATCTTTACCACCATATCATACATCTGCCTTGTTTCCTCTTCCTCCTTAGTCCAGCGGTATTTCATATAACGGAGAACAACACAGACCATCACTACACCTGTAACATTCAGGGTTCATGTTAAGACTGGGCTCAGTAATGGTTACATGATAGCTACTAACAGTGACCCTCTCCCCTAGCCTCACGGAATAATGGAGTGCAGAGATTTGAATTTAACAGTATAATAAAGCTACACTTAATAAACCTTTTTAAGTACTTTCCTAAAATGTCACCCCTCTTTAAAACAATTCTTCCATTACATTAACAGTTGAGTATTTAAATCCCAATTACTAAAAATAAAAAGTAACTGTTTAAGACTTTTCTCCTTTCAGCACTATACTACTCAAAAAGTGAGTTTTATTGAACATACTAAATATTAAATAAACTGAATTATATTTAGAGCATTAACAAAAAGAAAACAGAAAAGAATAATTTATTTCCTATTACAAAAATATCCAAGAACCTAAGTTTAAAAAATTATTTCCCATAAATAACATTTTAAACCAAAAATTTAAGGGTTTACTTGATTTAAAAATAAGCTTAAACTTAGCCAGACATGGTGGTACATCACTTTAATCCCAGGAGGCAGAGGCAGGTGGATCTCTGACTAAGTTCAAGGCCAGCCTGGTCTACACAGTGAATTCCACAACAGCCAGGGCTACACAGAGAAAGCCTGTCTCAAAAACCAATAAAAAGAGAAGAGTGGAGGGGAGGGGGGAAGGGGAGAAGGGGGGAGGGGGAGAAGGGGAGGAGGGGGGGAAGGGGAGAAGGGGGAAGGGGGGAAGGGGGGGAAGGGGGGAAGGGGAGAAGGGGGCGAAGGGCGAAAACTCCACTTCTGTACTTCCCACTCTGCTCTCTACAAGTAGGTTTGCACACATCCTACTAAATGTTCCTTCTATGACATTTTCACGGCAAACCTCTCTCTCTTCTTAGGCTACCATTTTCTAAGCCCTTGGGCCTATAATTGCCATAAATACCCCCAACTTTGCTGTTATCATTTAAACATGGAGATGTGTCCTCATGCAGTCTGGGTCAGGGGCTGACAGCACTAACGTGGGAACTGTGGACGTCTCCACAGTGGGACCTAGCTGGAGCAAGCAAATCACTGGTGCAGGACTTCAGGGACACTTGCCTCTGGCCGCTCTTTCCTCTCTGCTTCTGCTTCCTGGCGGCCATGATATCTGTTCTGCCAACCCTCTTCTCATGATGGACGGGGAACTCTCATTGTGAGCTAAAATACACCTTTCATGCTGAGAGTTATCTCTGTCAGGTATTTGGTCACAGTTACAAGAAAGTAAACTAAAAACTTAGTGCAGACTCCTGGATGTCATTCCCAACATCGTCGACAGGAGTAGGGAGTAAGCTGTCTCCTGCCCCTGGCATTCATTCCCTGAGATGTGAGCAGTGCAGCCCTTTCTAACCATAACAACTTACCTAAACACAACAACAATAACCTATGGGTCACAGTAATGAAAGCACGCCGGAAACGGCACCAGAAGGGCATCTGGGGTCTGGTGGATTGTAAAAACTGCACATCAGTTATGTTTGTTAGGTCTTCCTCAGGCCCATAACCAACACACCTATTTAAAAATAATTAAGGTAGAGATTAAAATTTAAAAAAACACTTCTTATAATACGAAATCATCAAAGTGTAAATCAAATCCTGTACCTTATTCCAACATCTTTCCCATTTTTAAAAATCCACAGCAGTGAAGTATTAAATACATCTTCATACTCAGGACCTAAATTCTAACAAGAAAAATAGAGAACCATTCTCAATAGTCCTATGTAAATTGTCATATGAATAACATGCTTTGTTTTTATTTTAACCACATAAACAAAATAATGAAAACATATAGCTCAGTACTAAAACATAAAAAAAGAAAAGTCACCATCTCCTCATGATTCCAATATAACCACTATTAATATTCTGCTATGCTTTCTTTCTGGTTTTATTATATTTACAGATTTTAGTTATTGGTTGTTTATTTTCAAATATTATTGTGATAATAAATTAATTTTACCTTTCATAAATGGAACAGTATTTTCAAATAAGCAAATGGCATATTACTGAGACTTGATGTTGAGCAAGTGAAACTAATTATAAATTCAAGTTTCCAAGTGAAAAAGTATGTATTAGAAAGACTCACACTTGTCACAATTATAACTTCACAGTTCTTAAAGACTTTTCATATATTGATATGACATTAACAAATGTGATTTTGGTACAGTGTAACAGAAAGATGTCAGCAACTCAGTAAACCAGTATTTTTCAACCTATTTTTTGCAGACAATCCCACACAGATAAAAGACCCACTCAGTCCAAGGCAGACCCAAGAACTTTATGAAACAGAATACAAAACTTCACTGACAGTGGCAACTATTGCTTTTTAACATCACCACTTGTGCTAGGGAGGTGGCCCAGAGGGCAGGGAGCCCGTCCGAGAGACAGGCATGTGGCGAGAGTTCAGATAGCCAGCATCCATACAGAGACCAGGGAGACTAACACACCCAGTAACCCCAGCACCTGGGGGATCGGGGGAGTAGGGGTGGAGGCAAATGCTGGGGCACACGGGCCAGCCAATTTAGTCAGAACACTGAACCCCATCTTCAGGGAGACACAGTCTCCAAATACTCTGGTGCTAGGAATCAATGTGGGACTGTAAGCATGCTGGGCAGGCCAAGCGACCACTGTTCACCCAACTCAACTCTGTTCAATTTCTTAAACATATTATAAACAACTTTTTAAAAAATCTGTTTATCTTAATACAATATATATTTAACCATGATTTAACATAGCACGCCAGCTATGTTGCTAGGAAGCACAGCACTAAACCAAGAAGCCAAGGTTTCCTATGCGAACAAAGCCCTTTACAAAGTATCACCTTATGCACTTCCTATATAGTGTAAAGGCTGCATTTAAGTTTTAGAAATCTCTTTTAAAATAATATTAGAAATGTCCACTGAATTATTATACCAACAGATTCTTCAATGACACTGGAAATTGTTTCCATTGGGTGATACTTGTATTTCCTAATTCACTGGCAAATTTGTTTTTAATATATCCAATCTGCAAACATACTGTCTTAGGGTTTCTATTCCTGCACAAACATCATGACCAATAAGCAAGTTGGGGAGGAAAGGGTTTATTCAGCTTACACTTCCCACACTGCTGTTCATCACCAAAGGAAGTCAGGACTGGAACTCAAGCAGGTCAGGAAGCAGGAGCTGATGCAGAGGGATGTTACTTACTGACTAGCTTCTCCTGGCTTGCTCAGCCTGCTGTCTTATAGAACCCAGGACTACCAGCCCAGAGGTGGTACCACCCACAAGGGGCCCTCCCCTCTTGATCACTAATTGAGAAAATGCCCCACAGCTGGATCTCATGGAGGCATTTCCTCATCTGAAGCTCCTGTCTCTGTGACGACTCTAGCCCGTGTCACGTCGACACACAGAACCATCCAGTTCACACATCAAATTGTACAAAGCACAGCTAACTCAGTTGGGGATCACACATGATTAACACCAAACTTTTGTTAGAATTTTTAAGATAATAAAGGCAGCTTGCAGGCCATCTGCTTGCGTTTGCTTTATAGAACGGGTAGCCTTCACCCTCCTTACTATCATCTCGCTGTGTTAAGGAAGAAGCCAGGTCTTTTACACAAAACAGGACTATCTATTTTTGAGATGGTCTACCTCTGCAATCCTGGCTAGCCGGTCTCACAGCTGAACCAAACTACAACTGCCTTTGTACTCTGAAACTTAACTTACATTTGAAGCATCTGACAATGGTTTTAAAACATAAATTTTCAGCAGCTATTTTAAAAACCAAGTGCACCTGGAAAGGGTAGCGTATAACACGAATACAAACAGACAAAATATCAAGATATTTTGTCAAAAATATCAAAAGAATACAACCAAGACATAGAAGTCTGATGTCAGCTCCACACCCCTCCACCTAGAGACTACAGTCTACTTATGGATCCCACTGGCTTTACACCAAGAGTCAGGACTGCGCTAGGCATGTCCACAGATCTCTTTAACCCCAGCGCTCAGGAGGCAGAGGCAGGCAGATCTCTGTGACCTGTAGACCAGCCTGGTCTACACAGTTAAGTTCCAGGACAGCCAGGGCTACAAGTGAGACCCTGCCAGGAAGGAAGGAAGGAAGGAAGGAAGGAAGGAAGAGAGGGAGGGAGGGAGGGAGGATGGACGGGAGAGAAAAGAAAAGAAAAAAAGAGAAGAGAAGAGAATAGTAAAACCAGATGTAACCCACTGATTCAATGGGAACTTGATTTTTGTATCAAGCAGGTCTGGGACTAGATCTCAGTCCCAATTATAAACTATATATGCATAGACTTAGTGAGGTGTACATTATCTATGACACGTAGCCATTGTAACTGCCACTCCAGGGTGTTCAATTGTTTATCCACACTGGAACTGATGGGTTATGGACCTAGCTGGTCATCAAAGAAGTGTGGCTCTCTACACCTAGGCTGGTCACAGTTATTAAACCCCTGAGCTTCAATTGATTCATAACGTATAGGTTTCCTGTCCTCCGTGTCAGACGAAGGTGAGCTTGAGAGCAGCACATGGCATAAAGCTCATACTTGGTGAAACCGTGAACTAATACAAGCCTTACTGCCTCACTTTTTAGAATACTTTTTGTTTTACCAAATTTCTACTAGAAGGTTTAGCTCTGCACAATGAGAACTAAGAAAGGACAAAGGCAGCAAGAGCAAAAGAAAACCAAACTGAAACGAAGTTGGTTAATGTGTAGCAATAGAGCATTAGTCACCAGAAGAGAGGATTTTCTGTTCAAAGTAATCCATCCCATCACATGCCTCTTGAGAATACTTAATCTTCCACAAAAACCTTCAACAGTGATCAACAGGCTATCTGAGCAGCACTTGGCACGTTTGCAGACATCTACTCTGACACCGAGGCAACATTCGCCACCCCAACCACCCACCTGCCTGCCCACCCACAGGACAGGACGCCATGAAGCGCTCCTGTTACAAACACAAAGGATGCGTTTCCTAAGTGCTCCACCAGAGGGACCTCTCAACTTTCCAATCAGTAAGCTGGCTTTCACTACAAATTATGAACGCTCAATAAAAGCTCTCAGCAAGACAGAAATACATAAATAAGCTGATTAAAACTCCTTTTGAAGGTGAAAGACTAAGGAAATGATAACAAAATGTAATGAGTCAAAGTCAACAAAACAGAAGCACAGTACTGGGACTCATTTCCCATGCACTAGGCTAGAAGAGAGAATCTGTGGGAGCGGTGGGCGTGGCTGCTTCATTTGCCACTATATCCAAACGTGTTCACTTTTTGCAGATGAAATAATAATAAAAATATGTAGAAATGAAATGTACAAGATTTCTCCATAAGCAGAAAGCTTGCTGGGTGTACCTTACAATCACTGTTTGATACCAAGTGGGGGTTTCTTTCTTATACTGCTGCATAGATAAAATAAAAAAGCCAACTGGAGATAGGCTAGGCTCAAACTGTCATTCTAGATTAGGAAGTAATATGAACATTATCAAAAGCATTTTATAAAGCTCATGCTCTTTGAAAAACTGATTTCCTTTTCAGGATTATTTCCTAAGGAAATGACTAGAAAAAAAGTCAATGAACTTTAGTTAACATAATAAAACATTATCCAGCAATTTAAAAAAAAAAAAACTTAAGCTGTTTAATGGGAGAGGCAAATGTACATCATTCTAAGAGTAAACACATGAATATTTATAATAGATATTTACAGGCATACTAATTTTAAAGATACATTTTAAAAGACTAAAGAAAGCTAGACCAAATACTTTTCCTTTTATTTCTCATGAGAATTAAATCATGATGGTAATTTTTATTGACAATAAAACACTAGTTTAAGAAATACTTAAGAGACTTGTCTAGAATTTGAGACTTCATTTTTGGCAAAAAAAAAAAAAAGTCTTGTTTATTGATTTTTCTTTTTCTTTGGCTTGGGAAGTATTTTTGGCAGCTGTCTAAACTGCATCTATGATGTGACAACCATTATATATTCTATAACCTGAAGATAAAACTCCAAAAAGACTAACAAACACAGATGTGCATACATATGAACCTAATGGATATTAATATTTGAAAATAACTCTAAGAAATGGAATCTAGAATCTTTATAATATGCAGTAAAAAGTCTATAGAGTTAAAGGCAAAAGTGAAACCTCAGTCATCAATCTGGAACATGAACTACAAACTGGGGGCACATCTTAAGTGAGAGAATGCTTGCCTAGCAAGGCCTGCCTGAGGTTTGATCTACTAGGTTCAATCCCCAACACTGCAGAAACAGAAAAAACAACAAATAAAAAGCCAACAACAACAAAATCTAGACCAAACCAAGCCCACCACCACCACCAAAATCCAACTGTTTTGAAGTATAAAATAATTCTAGGAAAAACATCACAAAACTGCAGACGACCAGGTTCATTCACAGCATCCACATGGTAGCTCCTAACCTTCCAGTACAATCCCAGGGGATCAGGATACCCTCTTCTGACCCCTAAGGGTACCAAGCACACCAATGGTGCACACATATAAAAGCAAGCATGCATGAATGGTTATTCACACACATACAAATACATACTTTTTAAAATTCCACTTTCAGAAAGGTAGACAGTACAAATGCCCAGTGCTAACTTCTGAATCTAGGTCTGGTCTTGATCACATGAAACTGTGGCTGCATCTTTCTGTAATGCATATGGAAATAATACATTAAACTAAAAATTCAGTCCGCTTTCACCTGGGGAGACAGAGGCAGGCAAATCTCTGAGTTCAAGGCCAGCCTGGTCTACAAAGTTAGTTCTAGGACAGCCAGCAGGGATACAGAGAAACCTTGTCTTGACAACAACAAAACCCCACCTCAGTCTACTTTTGATGATGGGCACGTGTAACGGAATAACAACTTAAGCTCACTGAAAATTAATTATAGGTTCTCATGAATATACAAAAAAGAGTCAGCAAACCCGTCATTTGGTTTCATTCAGTTAGTAGTTAGAGGTACATTTAAACAAAAAAAAGAACAACAAAAAAAGGCCAAGTGTTTCACTGAAGATATTATGGAAGCATAAAATGGAGAAAAGGGAAGAAAAAATGAGGGATTCCATGCAGATAGCTAACACTGAAGGATGTCACACAGACAAGGCAGCTCAACCTACTTGGAACAGTTATATTGGCATATACACTTTAGAGGTCCCATATATAGAGACAGTAATTAAGGGCAGAACAGAAGGGAGACCATACTATTGTTGGTAGTAGATTGCTACACCCAACTTTCAAAAATGGATGGAACACACAGATAAAGACCAATAAGGAAAATGATGACTTAAATACTACAAACCAGACAGAACTAAAAGACAAACATCTCATCCAAAGAAAAATACACATTTTCCTTCTTTTTTGAGAATTTCTGAAATGAGCACAATGTATTTTCACTATACCTATCTCTCCCTCCTTTTCTAAGTCTTCCCCTGTCCCTCCACAAACCCCCCTCTAAAACACACGCCCTCTCCTTCTAAAAATTGCCTGGGTACAACTTATCGAACCCAATTAGTGTTGCTTGGGTTTAGAAATAACCACTTGAACATGGGCAGCCTATGGAGGCTTCCTGAAGAAAACTGATTCTCCTTCCCTCAGCCATTGAGTACTGATATTCAAAAATAGGGGTGAGGGTTTATGGGCCCTTATCCATTCATGCCAGAACACGGACTGGTGTGGTCCTGGACAGGCATGAAAGAATAATTCATTTCTAACTTTCTTACTTCATTAGAAAAAATTATTACTCATTCTTCAAAAAGCAAAAAGGAACTTTTCCAAACTTACTTAAAGTTTTAACATTTATATATTTGTATACTATGTGTATACGTACGTATGTATGCATGCAACCATGCGTGGCCATGTGCATCGAATGGTTCACATGTGGCAGTAAGAGGACTCTCCTTCCACCACAAGTCCCAGAGATTGAACTCAGGTCATGGAGCTTGGCAGCAAGTGCGCTTATCCACTGAGTCATTCTGCATCCTGCTAGCCCCCAAACTGACTTTTATATGTTGACTTTTGTTATCAACGTAAGATAGATGGGACATGAAAATTCAGACTAACATCAATGAACAGAGACACAAATATCCTCAATAAAATACCAGAAAAGGGACTTCAACAGCATATTAAAAATAGGACCCTATGATACACCATTGACATACCAGACATTTCAACACAAAAAATATCAATGCAATCTTTTCTTAATCTGTTAAACCTGTTTTGTTCTGTTAAATAGATCAAAAAATAAAAACCACAATATTATTTGGGTCCTTATCTATCCTGTTAATTGAAGTCCCAATAAAAAAATAAGTGAAAATGAAAATATTTAAATCAAATGATTATTTCACTATCAATAGAAAAAGCATGAGAAAACTTAAACAGACCTTCAACAATGAGTTAAAAAAAATGCCCAGGAGCAAAAGCAAAGGATGTCAATGTAAAAGGCCACACCCAAAAAGGCCCCCACACAGTCAGACTCAACAGGGAGAACTCAAAGCTGTCTCTCTATGACCAGAAGAAGGTGAGGGGTGCTGCTCACCACTTCTATTCAACACGGCTAGAAAGTCTAGTGGAGTAACTTATGCAAGGAATTTTAGAATCTGAAACAGAAAAAAGTAAATTTATCCCTTTCCACAAATTATACAATCATCTACATCAAAACAAAACAAAACCTCTAAAGATTCTATATCAAAAAAAGTCCCCTTTGTAAACGAATTCATCAAACTTGCAGGTACAAATATCAACACATAAAAACCAACTGTTTCCTATACATAGTAACAGCAAAGAATCTCTACAGGAAATGAAAAAACTTGTTGATGATAGCCTCAGAAAGGAAACACTTAAGAATAAACTTAAAGGAGATGAAAAAAATACATATACCAAAACCCATAAAACTTTGCTGAAAAAAATTAAGATGCAGATAAATAAAAGGCCATCTAATAAACTATGACTATAAAAGACCTATCTTTAATGCTTATCTTGCACACTTCCTGTTGCCCCCTCCCAGAATTCTTCACCTCATCCCCCATCCCTTTCAGCTCTGAGAGAGTGCTCCCCCAAAGCTTAGTGGATAAAAACAATCTCAAGGGGCTAGAGACATGATAGCTCAGTGGTCAAGAACATTTGCGGCTCTTCCAAAGGGCCCAAAATCAGTTCCCAGTACCCATATCAGGCAGTTCATAATACCTATAACTCCTGCTCCAGAGGATATAACACCCTCTTCTACCTCCAGAAACATTTAATGCATGGCCACATGTGCGCACACGCACACACACACAATACTGGGTCTTCGGAAAGATAGCTTGATGGATAAAAGTACAACCATAAGGATCTGTAAATTCAGATTCCCAGCATAAAAATAGATTGGATGGATGGATGGATGGATGGATGGATGGATGGATGGATGGATGGATGGATGGTATGGCCAGATACTTCTGAAACCTCAGCCCTAGAGGTGAGTGGGGGAGTTGGAAGCAGTGAAGACATGTAGTTCTTCAAGTTCTCTGACCAGCCAGTCTATCTAGTTGATAGGAGAGCTCCAGGTTCAGTAAAGAGACCATGTCCCAAAAACTAAGGCAGAAAGAGAGGACACCTGGCACTAACCTCTGCCCACCCCTCTCCCTCCCACCTCCATGTGCGCGCACACACACACACGACTCCAAAGAGATTAAAAAGGGACAAAGCTGAGGCTTCTTTTTACTTCAAATCTTATGAAAAAGGTGTAATAAATAAGAAAAATACTATCAAATGTTATCATACACCCTTGGAAGACATTAAATGAAGTTAAGTCAGAGAAGTATCAATGAGCCTAGTTACATATCTAAATACTGCAAAAAAATACTGATGCAGAAAAGAAAGCAGTGATTGACAGAATTTGAAAGAGAAAAATAGGCGGCTGCTGTGCAATGAGCATAGGGTTTCAGTCTTAAAAATGCTCTGGAGTTTACACACACACACACACAATTACCACATTGTACTGTATGTACATTTAAAATATTAGTAGGAAAAACTTGCTACTTTTTAAAGCCATGATATTTGAAAGGGGTAGGAGAAATGACACTTGATTACATTTGAACCCACAGAGCCATCTAAAAGCTGGCTGGACCAGCATCTCAAATTTGCAAGCATTCACATCTTTATGGGGCTATTTACATGGAACTGGACTGTCATGAAACTTTCCAGTATTTTTTTTTTAAATTCCATTTTCCCCTTTCACAAGTAAAAATGGCATTTTACATCTTTAATCTTGTATTTTTTTCCCTGACTAGTTCCAGGATGTCGTGTAACAGCTCAGAGACCCTCACCTGCAGTCTTCCAGCACCCTGAGATAACTGGTCTGAGCAGGCCTGACTAAAAGCAAGCGCACTTGCTTTGCTAAATGCTTCCCACCCATCGTAATTCTATCTAAATCTCCTCCTTAGTAGTGCTGGAATTTTTGTTTAATTTTGTTTTAAGACAAGTCTCGCTAAGTTGTTCAGCTGTCCTCAACACGGGGTTCCAAGCCACTGTGCTGTTTCAGCCCACAAAGCAGCTTTGAGGACAGGCGTGTAGCACAGTGCATCGTTATTACCTGTGTTCTTCAAGCCCTTTACACACTTATGTGCATTTTCTTATACATAATGTTCTAAAACAAAAACACTAACAGTTTCCATTTTCCTTTATTATATCTGCTTACATGACACTAAACAGACTTAATTTTATAAGTTTTATTAAAGAAATCCTGCATATAAATAACAATATACAAAATCTACACAATTCAATGAGCTTCCGGTTAGAGGAGGAACTCCGAGGAGAGGCTTTAGGGCTTCCCGTTCAGCACGCTTCAGTATCGAGTAGCACGTGGCATGCAGAATTCGCCTGCACAACAGTCCAGGACAGAGGCACAACTACAAGAACAGTCAGCTTCCCATCCTTGAGATATAAATACATTTCCAACAGTTTTATGTCCATAATCTCAGAAAGAAAAAAAACCCCACGTATTATCTCTTAACAGAAACCTAGCCAAAAACATACACAAGTCAGTACACAAATGTACAAGTGGGCGGAGTCCCGTGGGGAGAGATAGAGGCCTGGACGCAGTGATGCCTTACACAGAACACACAGTAATCCAGCACTTCACACTTTTGATAGGACTAAGGACATACATGAACTTTAAGAACATGGCTATTAAAATTCTGATGTCACCGCTTACTTTTAAATACGCAGCTGCTTCTTGGACAGAAAGCATCCTTTGACTAGAACCGCCACATTCATGATCTCCTGAAAAGATTAGCATATTAAGTTGGAGTAAGAACAATATTAAGTAGAAAAAAAGAAATAGAATTTAAAGTATTTTACAAATTATAGAACTATATATAATCAATAAATATTGATGAACATTACTTATATTTTCTAGAAATAATTCCAATATCTAGTATAAACAAACAACTACCCTTCATAAACCACTACTTTTAAATGAACTTTTTCTATATAAGAAAGAATATCTTCCTCTTACCTTCTAAACTATAAGCCAATGTAGGCACAATGTCACTCTGATGGGTTGTTCTTAAAGAGGAACATCCAGAAAATTCTCTTTACTAACTTACATATAGATTCCTAAAGCTAATAATGCAAAGATTCAAGTGAGTCTAAATTCACAATTGCACTGTATCTTACTGTCTTACTAAGCATGTCTACTTTCAGAGCATGATCACACTCATCGTGGGCAGGACTACATATCACTGAAAATTTTTTAACACAGATAAACAGTGAAACAAGGTAGAAATGTCTCCATGTGAAACTAAGATTTAGTTGTTATAAAGGGGTGTGCTATAAAAGTTAGAGAAATTACTTTCTTTTTTAATATAACTACAGAGAATTCAAAGCTTTTTTTCTAGGTTACATATGATTATAACAGTTATTTTTCCTCTTAATAAACTTTAGTTCTAAGTTTTTGCTGCCTAAAATACCTGCAACATAAAAATATAATAACTAAAGTAAAATCCTGCCAAACCTTTCTGTAGTGAAAGTATGTTTTTACTTATTCGTTTACTCATGAAGCCAGGCAGTAATGGGCACAATTAGATGAGGGATAAGTTTCTACTGGACAAATAAGTCTTCAAGCTTTATAATGCTTCCCAGAGATTCAGATTCCATGGGTCCAGAACAGAAGTCAGCAAAACACAGCCAAGGCCCAAATGTGGCCTACTGTTGGTATTCATAGATATAGTCTAATCAAACTAGTTGATCAATATGCTATTTGTGGTTACTTTCATGCTAAAATAAAATTTTTTATAAATAAAATAATAAATAAATTTTTTACTAGCAAAATAAAAGAGTAATGACAGAGGCAGTCTATTCCACAAAGCCTAAAATATTAACTCCGGGCACTTTATAGGAAAAAACTTGCCAATGCCCACTCTGCCAATGCCCTTTCCATCTTTAAAACAACCCTTGTGTGCTGATCTGGTAAACCACAGACTATGCTCATAAATTTGCTATTGAGAGCCATACAATATTAAGTTAGCAATATTAGGATTTCTTAGCTATAAAATACGTTCGATTTAACTTCCAGGTACTAGAGTATAGCAAATAAATGTCACTAGCTGTAGTATATGAATGAAGACACAGCAGTAAGAACAAAGGAAGCATTTAATGATGTACACAGAACTGTACACAGAATGATTAAGACTAAAAACTGAGCAAAACTGTGAACTCAAAGATCAGGACAGATACGACAGAGGAAGGGAACATGAGGATCGTAAAGACTTCTGTTTGACCAGAGGGATCACACTACATCTGTCCCCTAGACTTCTGCCAAGGACCCTGACTGCACACAGCAGGCTGCTTCTGCATGCCCAGGAAAGTTCCATTTTTGTTTTCCAATTCCCTTATAAGAAGGGATCCAAAGTCACTTCTTTCAGATTATATGTAAAATGTTAATACTTTGCATATTGAATTAGATAAACACATATGCTATTACTGTAAGTTGCAAATCTCTAACTTAGTAAATAAGAATCCATTTAATAATTTCACTAAATTATCCATATTGCAGATGTGTTGTATTGATACTTGAGCATGCTAACAGGCTTAAGAGCAGAGTATGAAAAGAATCTAACTAAAACAGAATACTTTATTTCCTTTAAGTATGACAACTGCATAATCACCAAAAGAAGATCTAGACCTGTATATTGAATCCAAGATTTTAATTAATCACACTTATCCAATTCAGCTGCTATAATAAGCCTTCAGAATTTGTTACTATTTACACAATATATATAAATAACATCTAAAATATACGGCCAGTAGAAAAAATGGCCTTGATTAAATCTGTATGAATTTTTAAAAAAAAATCTCTAAAGAAAAATACCGTATAAGTAAATATAAGCCTGTACTTAGGCAAGACTACCATTACTGACAGAACACACGACACACGCTGGCTAATGTTAGAAATGTTTTGGCAGACAATGAATGCTAAAATAATACCTGCAATCTGGGCCAATCGATCATGAAGTTTGTACAATGTGCTCATCATAAGATTTCTTTCACTTTCCTAAAATTAAAAAAAATATATATGAAATATAATTTTTAAAAGTCTATAGTTTTTAAAAAGGAGGAAATCAAGCTAAAATGGTTAAAGCCATATAATATGAAAGGCAAAAGCATATAGAAACATAGCTACTGTATCTTAGGAACGTTACCATCAATTATTACTATATTTTACTTCTTGAGAACTAAACTGACACAGGGGGCTGGAGAGGTGGCTCAGTGACTGAGAGTTTTTCTCCCAGAGGGCCAGGGTTCAAGCCCAGCAAACAGACAATCTTCCAGAACTCTAGTTTCACCGGATTTGATGCCTCTGGTCTCTGTGGGCACCACCACTTCTGTGCACATACCCACATACACACACACACACACACACACACACACACACACACATACATAAATGGTTCTCACACATGATACAGCTCCTCTAGTCATCAAAGCAACCCCTCCAATCCCACACTGTATCATGCATACAGACTGTGCTCAAACATAGACTGTTCTACTTTCCTCCATCTAGCTTACATGTCATGTTTGAGTGATTGATTTAATGTATGTACAGGCATGGGGTTGCACACACTTGGGTATACTGGTATACCCTTTGTAGTCAGACAACAATAAGAATGGTTTCTCTCCTTCCACCATGTGTGTTCAAACTCAGATTGTCACGTTTGCTGGCAAGCACCTTTAGCCACTGAGCCATCCTCCAGACCCTCAGGGTTTGTTTTAATCTGACTCCATCACATAACTAAAGAAACGTGTGTTTTTATTTTGACATACATCCTGTCCTAGACTTTCAAGATGACCCTTGTATATAATTACCATTAAAGTGAAGCATGCAATGAAGTTAAGGAGTAAAGAAGCATTTTCTCAGAGCAAAGTGAGACAACAAACAAGGTATTTCCTAGTCTCAAGAGCACCACCACCAAAGCACCATGCAGGGTCACACTGTAACTGCCAAGTACAGTGCGAAAAGAGAGGGAGGTCAACGGAAGCCCATCTGTGTAGCACAGTAGAGTTGGGCTGCATAGAAGAAGAGAGACCAGACCATCATTCGAGCCAGAGGGGAGGAACTGCACAAGCAGAAGCACAGAAGCATGAAAGGAAACACTGGTTAGACTTCCTGCAGCAGCAGGAGCGAGCTGAAGGAAAGGGAGCTTAGAATCGACTGCCACAGAACCCTAGATAGGAAGAAAAAGACTCTGGCTTCATTCTGAAAATTTAAGAGAAAAGTAAGCCAGCCTTGTGTGTCTGGAATATTGCTCTGACCAGAAGGCACAGATGCTATGGAGTAAACACAGTGTGGTCTATATAATCTATCAAATAGTCTAAACAATGACATCCAAACTGAAGGACAACTACAACTAGGATAAATCTTTCAAGTGATGAGAAGGGCTAAGACGTTCTCACACTGAGATGAAGCCTGATTCTCTGGGGAAAGTCCTCATGAGCACAGGCTTTCTGGATGACTATGCTCGCAGAGCAAGTTCAGGCGTGGTTAGAAGGTGACGCATACATGTATGTCTAAAGACATGAAGCTGCATCTGCCCTTCTGTCCCCACACTCACGTCCAGGAAACAAGGACAACAAGCTTCCACACTATGAGAAACAAAATTCTGTCAATGAGACTATGATCAGTGATGGAGGACGAAGCCTTCATCAAAGGCTCCTCGTTTATGTCTCATGATGACAAAGTATTCATCCCTCCAGGGGGCTGCTTCCTTCAAAGCTTTTGCCACTTCTCCTTTTATTGACCTCATCTATTCTGGGTCAAGGCAATTCCTACCTTCACACAAAGCTCAAACCCAAAGTGTAAAGCAGAGTGCTTATACCTGTAATCCCAGCACAAGGAGACCAGACAGGAAAACTGCAAGTCTAAGGCCAGGGTGGACTATTGAACAAGGCTAGCTCATTCATAAATACGTAAAAGTAATAAATAGATAAATAAATAAGGCTCTACCTCAAAAATAAACAGATAAAAATTCAACTCCAATAATCAAACACCAAGAAGTAAAAGCTGGGCTGAAACCCAAGAGTCTTAAACTGAATCTGTGATTCTACAAATTACTAAAGAAAATAGTTTTCTACTTCCAAGGTTCCATGAGACTGTACTAAGTCTCAATCATAATACTACCGCATTGTCTCAGTTGTCAAATTCACTGCAAATAAATGTCTTCGCTACAGAATATACTGAAGAGAATTATTCCAAAGTCCAAGTCCTAACAATCTGAAATAATATTCTACATATTGACTACACTTTATTATATGCTCTTAAGTAAAACAAATAATTTTGATACAGATCTATATAATGGTCAGTTCCCACAATGAAAAACTAGAAGAGAATTATGTACTATAATAGTCACTTTAACTTTAAATGTCTAATTCTGCAGTGTTTACTCTATGACAAGCAAAAAGTATTTTGATGTAAATAAAATTTTGATTCAAGTTATTGTTATTATATCATCCTTTGAAAAAGAATCTTTAAAAACGGCTTGGCTTCTTTATTTTTTTCCTTTTAAGCCTTTGCTTTCCTGACCCTTCATCACACCAACAGAACAAAGATTCAAAAAGAAACAAAATGAAGACAAAACGAAAGCCTGCTAACGCCTCAGACAACACAGGCATACTCCTAGGTAGGAGAGAGAGCCAGACCCAGGCATGGCACGGCCACTCCCATTGGGTGGGGAGGGCACTTGTCTTTACAGAAAAGTAGCCAACATGCAGTTGTCAGGAGCAGCTCCGCGTCAGACATAATTCGAGATAGGATGAATGACCAAACTAAAAGGGCCTTAAAGTTACTTTCCTCAGTTTACAGTCATCTTAGTATTTTCATCATTCAAAACATGACATCATACAGTATAAGCATTATGATCTTTTACTTACTTGTATTTTTCCAAATGTTTCATCAAAGGGGTTTTTTACTATCAAGGAAAAGAAAGAAAAAAGAACTATTAGCATCACTCCAGCACTTCAATCCTAAGCAAGTACCCTGAGAAGCCGGCGCACGTGCTTCCACCACCGCACATGCGCAAACCAATGTAAACAAACCGGAGGTAAAAGGCCGGGAAAGAAATGAGACCAACTATGCTAGACATTCTCACTTGAAATTCATGGGTTTCTCCACCACAACTGAAAGCCAGTGTTGTACAAGGAATCGATGATCCAAGTCTCTGCTCCAGTCCTTAGGAACACCTCCTTAAACTAACGCCTTGCTCACGCTCTGCTCGGTTGCCTATGAAGGAGGATTAACAACTGCTCAGACCTTGTCCAGTCCTGTAAGGACCAAGTGAGACAACCCTATAAAGTGCCTGGCGCAGCAGCCCTCAGAATATCCGACCGACCCACTTCAGTATTACTAAATACCTTTTAACCTTAACTTGCTGCTTTAAAACTAAATAGTTCTTTTAGCAATCAAACTTTTAGCATCTATCAAAAAAACAAAAACAAAAACAAAACCTGACTCTCTGTTAACATCTAGAAAAATGGCAAAGAAAAAATAAACAGATCAAAGTAGCTGACAATTAGATTTTAGTATTTGACAATCAAATGTTATAAAGGGAAGGTATAGTATTTTCCATGTAATCTTTCTCTACCTAAAATCTCCCCAAAATGTGATGCCACATTATAACAAAGTATATAACATGCCTCACAATTACTCAGACCCTTTCCCATATCTATCACCTGTTATTTTATATATATTTATATACATTGAATATATATAAACACACACACACACATATTCAAAGTTCACAGACACTTGAAAACTCTTACTCATTTTATACAGACTGTATACCATACAAACCAGGCACAAGGAAATCCAACCGATCTCATAAAGTAGTTCACACTGACCAGATTTCCTTTCTGAGATGCTTTTCTATTTTTATTTGAGAAAACAGGAAGTTCCATAGGAACCAGGAACTGCCTGATTCTAAGAAAGTTCATGTACAAGACCATTTTGACAAGGTACAATTAAAAAGCAATGGAAAAAAAGTACATCCTGTTATCAGATTTTTCAAATGGCCATTTAGATAACCTTTCTCGGATAACAAAAAGGTATCAATGCTGGGAAATATTTTTGAGAAGTAGAAAATCAGAAGTTCTCAAAATAGGAGTAGAAAATTGAGTTTAAAAAAAAAAGAAAGCATATGGATTGCAAAGTCCTTCTTAATACCTTTTTAATACCTTTTTAAATTTTTAATGTGAAATCTGAACACTCTAAAATAAAGCTATATGAACTCAAGTGTGTGTGTGACAGGAGAACGTGTGTAATGAGCCTGCAGACTGCTCCTCTAAGAGCGGCTGACAACAGGCACCAGTGTAAGGCACAGCTGTATGGCTGGAGACAAGTACAGTTGGTGCTGGAAAAGGCTTACCGCCATCTAAGCCAAGCCACACGTATGCTTATTTTGCTGTGTTGCAAAGGTAATAGTGCTAATTCTAACAGGAGCTGGGGAGGTTGTCGGAAGGACTAGGAAGGCAGAAGGAGCGGCACGGGAAAACAGTCATGTTGAGAACTACTGACTGGCGCTTCAAGACTAAGAAAACTGCGGGCTGGCACCTCTAAAACGCCGGGGGGAGGTTTTTCTGCCCTTTGGTTAATTTTTTCCCCGAAAATGCCAACAACTGACACATAATAAACTGAATTAAGCATGGTAAGAATAGAGTCCTATGGTGAAGTGTTAGAAGGCAACTCTACGTAAGCACAGCAATTCCTAAACAGTAAGTCAGCCCTCAAATTTATGAAGAAGCATGTTCACACATCTTTCTTCCCTCAAATAACTTTAGTGTTTTTAAAACACCAATATACTTAATTGAAGCTGTCTGGTCTTTATGGAGAAAAAGAAGTATCATATGTTTAAAAACCCACAAATATCCTTATCAGTAGTGACTTAGCTAATGATTTGGAGAAATATGGCAACTGTAAAGAGGACCCACGTTTCAAGAGCATCTGACAGCAGAACTTTATCATAATTTTCTTAGCTGGTCTCTTCTTTGAGAAGACCTGCGTGAACTACAGGACTCACTCTCATCCGGGGACAGTGACAATGCCCAGCACTCTCAGGGTGACCCCCACCCCTAAGAGCACTGCCGCTGGCCTCCTTCTCACCGCCTCTTCCAGGTTCTCCAGTTTAACCATTTAAACTAAGATATACCAAACTCTTCTTGTTCACAGCCTTAATACTTTGACTTATCTTTCCTTTAACTACATTAATGATTATAAATCAAATTCCTAAAATGTTTAATTTGATCTTCAAAATCTTCAAGTGGTTTCCTAAATTTTAGTTTATAAATTTAACAAGACACATTTTTATTTTCCTTTTCCAAACTTCTGTTACCAATTTCAAAAATATAATTAGTTTTGTCAAAGCTTTCAACAAATGTGAACTTTTCCCAGTTTTGAACCTGAACATTTACCAACCACTATGCCTTCCTAAACAGGAACATTATTATGAACATGATATGAGTTGGGATACGATAGAGTATGTGCTATTCTTAACCAAATAAACTGATAACCTTCCAAAAGGAAAGGACTCCCTGTGGGTCACAAGTGCCAGTAAAGAGACCACCAGTCCTTTGAGCTCTTCACGCCAGGCAATATAAACCTGGCCACTGAATGGATAAATGTCTTGTCCTAGTAATCTCTTCAGCTGTGATAAAAGACTGGCCGAAAGCAACCTGGAGAGGGTTTATTTGGCTTATTACAGGTTACAGTCCATCCTTTAGAAAGCCAGGGGCAGGAGTTCAACACAGGAATGTGGAGGCAGGACCTGAAGCAGAAATCATGAAGGAATGCTGCTTACAGGCTTACTCAAGCTACCTTTCTTATACATAGCCCAGTATCACCTACCGGGGGCACCTCTCTAGTGGGCAATCAAGACACTGACCCAACAGACATGCCCACAGGACAATCTTATAGAGACAATCTCTTAACTGAGAGTCCTCTCCAGATCTGTCTAGGTTTGTGTCACACTGACAGCTGGAGCAACCTATGATCCCTGCCCTCCTGGCACTTATGTTCTACAGAGATTCAAAGAAACAATGAACAAGTTAATGTTAAAATCCATACATGCCAGGTAGGCCTAAGTATTTCAGATGGAGATAACAGGGCTTGATTGTGATGGAAAGAAGCTATTTTAAGTAAGATAATCAGAGAAACCCCTCCCCACCAATAATAGCATCTCAATAGACTCCTGGAAAAACATATAACTCTCTAAAGTGTGAAGACCAGACACAGAAAGACCAGCCAAGTACACAAAAGCTGGAAGGTAGTAACACGGCTGGTATGTTACTCCTGGAATGAAGTAAGCCAGTTAGAATATCCTACAGTGGAACAGACAGCGGGCAGTAAGAAACTTAGATTATAACATCAATTAAGGAAGCCAGCAACTGGGATCTTAAACATTTTTATATTTTACTCCAAGGCAGAAACTTCAGAAAACTAAAAGCATTAGTTATCCAGTTCACATTTTACAAGAACAGCATATGTAACAAGGAGCAAGCATTTAGTGAATAAGTATCTACTTTCAAGACGAGAAAAACTGAACGCTTTTCTCCAGCTTTCTCTGGATCAATACAATTAGCGTCACAGTATGCACTCATATTTTTCTATTCTATGCATTTGGAATTAAAGTAAATTACAGTACACAGAAAGATATTTTTCCCAGGAACATTCTAGACATTTGCTTCTCCTGATAATTTTCATTCTCTATGTTCTCTGCTTTCTTTCCACCTTGAGAGTCAAGTCTGCAGCTACAACCATGAAGGATGTGGAAGTACTGTGACTCACTACAACTTTCCTCATCTCTGACCCTGTGTAGTCTTAGTACCTTCACAACCAGACAGTCTGATGTAACTAAGTCGTGTTTCTTAGTTAGAAAGAATTCCCTAACAAAAGCACAAAAATCTCTTCCTCTCAACACCTGGAGAAGTCTGGTGCTCAAGTCATGAAGAACAGACAAGCTGAAGGCCCACGTCTCACTCACACCAGAAAGGTCCAATGACCTGACCACTGTGCAGCCCTCCTGTACTGGCAGCTAGCTTGTTGACACATATTTTAAAGTGCCTCACTTAATACAATACCACTGTTTTAGAGAATATATTACTGCATTTTGTTCAGAGATGACATTCACCCATAAATGGTTAGGTTACTTCCTTGAGATAAATGTGCATAAATTTTGTTAACGGAATTCCCAACAAAATTAATATCTATTTATGTCTGACTCCAAAGGCTATATATGTCTCATTATAAAAGCCATGAAAACCAAAGTATTTTCTACTTCTAAAAAACAAAGAGCATTTTTCTCTTGCACTTTCAGATGCTGAGTTATTAAGCTTTAACTCCTTATGATATAACACGTCAAGCCAACAGATACATGGCTGCCGCTGGAGTCTTGGGCGAGGAGAACGTCTCAAAACCAGTTCTCAACTACACACAAGGAGACGGATGTATCAGTAGTGTGTCCCAGGAGTATCATTCGAAGAATCAGTCACAGCCTTTCTCTGAATAAAAGTACCACAATCACAAGACTGCTTTGGAACTCACCATGTGACATGGAGTTCCTAAAAGCTACTGTAATTTTTCAGTTTAGTATTGTGATAGATCATTTTAGCTTTATCTTGCAAAGCAAGACACTACCAAACAAGTATCTGCCTATGCCACATGTCATGCTTGCTTACAGGAGTAAGAATAAAAATGAGCCCTCCTCCCAGTTCACTCTACAGAGCAAAGGCTCTCCAGACAGAGCTTTCAAGAGCAGCCTTTTACAGTTCTAAAACTCTGAACTAGCCCAGGCGTGGAGGGGCACACCTTTAATCCTAGCACTCAGGAGGCACACAAAGAAAGGGGGCTCTGAATGTGAACCTAGGCGGGGCTATAGGGAGAAACCCTGTCTTGAAAAACCAAAAGAAAACACACACACACAACAAAACCCACACCACACTATGACCTTAAACTAGGTCCTAAGAAAAGTCCAAGTCATCGAAGCAGTAAAATGCAACTACATAAATTACCAATTATGTATGCATGCATGTATGTATGTATGCATGTATGTACGTACATATGTATGTATGCATGCATGTCTATATATATATTTATATATTAGCATATAGAGATACTTTATATATATAGGTTCTCAAATGTGTGAATCCTACCTCTAGCATTAGTGGGATTAAACGGCCTGCTTCTATGTAAGGGGGGAGGAATGTTTCCAACAGCTGAAGAACACTGCACCTGTGTGGCAAGTGCTTCTGAATGTCACCATCAGATGATCTAAATATGGACAGTGAGCAAGGCAGAACATTCTTTTGCAACAGCAAGTGCCCATTTGTTTCCTGAAAATCTGACAATTATTTCTGGCCTTATTAAATATATGCTCATTCCATAGCAGAGGCTCTTGATGTATACTTAGAAAAATCCTTTACAGTCTGTGCCTGTGAGGCTTGGGTTCAGAGGAACACTTCTACCACCTTTACCCTAGACATGAATGATCCTTTAGCCATAACCTATCACCAACCTAGAATATAAAGATATAAATCTAAAGTAGTTGAAAGGGGGAGGGACCCATTCTCTAGCTCACATATTGTATTCTACAGAACTTCTAGTTTTTCATTTGTCTGTTTTAAGAAGCAGTAACCCCATATGACTTCCAAACAAAATATTTTTTGAAAAATAAGTTTATAATGATTATATAAAAATAAAGAGGGCTTTAAGTATGGGTATCAAATACTAACAATACATAGAAAACAGAAAAAATGTATTTTAAGGATTTAAAAGGTGAAAATTCAGACTCGGCTAGGCCAAGCTCTTTCCTTCACCGTGGTCGGCTCCTGTTGTTTATATATGACAGACTCCACCTGAGCACGGACGACAGCATGCACAGCACGGCAGCATGCATAGCACAGACGGCAGCATGCACAGCACAGACGGCAGCATGCACAGCACGGGGCAGCATGCACAGCATGGACGGCAGCATGCACAGCACGGACGGCAGCATGCACCCAGCCCTCGGGAGCCAGAGGCAAGCCAACAAGTTCAGAGTGTGCTCCAGCCGCACAGGAGACTGTGCTGGGAGGAAGTTTTCTCTTTTTAAAAGAAATAACACATAAAATTGGTATCAGACTATAGTTGAAATTGCTAATCTTTATCAAGTTTTTTTAAACTATTATTTAATGTATATGAGCATGCTGTCGCTATCTTCAATACGCCAGAAGAGGGCATCAGATACAATTACAGATAGTGATAAGTCACCATGTGGTTGCTGGGAACTGAACTCAGGACTCTGAAAGAGCAGCCGGTGTTCTTAACTGCTGAGCCCAATCCTTACCAAGTTTTAACTTTACATTATGGTTGTACTCAGGTCTGGTATCTCTGTTACAAAAACTAAATGGGAGGGGGGTGGTGGTGAAGAATGACAAGTAAAGGAAGCAAAGCAAACACAGAAGGACTATATATAAACAGTAGGACCATATAGACTATATAAACAGTAGGACCATATAGACTATATAAACAGTAGGACTATATAGGCTATACACAAACAGTAGGACAATATAGACTAAACATAAACAGTGGACTCTACAGACTATATAAACGGTAGGACTATATAGACTATATAAACAGTAGGACCATATCGACTATATAAGCAGTAAGACTAAGTAATGAGTATGAGTACTGACAATTCAATTCTTTCAACTTTGAAAATTTTCACATATTAGAGGGGAATATAAATACAAAAAATATTTTACTTTAAAATATATTTTACAAACCAAAACAAAAAATGTTGATGGGTGATATTAAATACTATCAAAATCTTTTAGCTTTTAGTCTGACCTATGAAGAATTTTACTGTTAAGCAATCAAAAAATTAACTTTTTATAGCCCTAAGAGAAACAATGTTATAGGGCAATCTGTTAGTCATAAAACTGGAGGTATCAGTAGTGACTTGTCTAATGGCCCAGATCTAAGTTCCAACTGCTCAGGAAGCTGAGGCAAGATGATTAGGTTCACTGCCTGCCTTAGTGAACTCAAAGTCAGCTTGGATAACTTTACTGAGACCTCAAGCTAAACAGCCAGACCCATGAATGAATGAATGAATGAATGAATGGATGGAGTGAGTTCATATTTTCTCAGGAAAATAGAAATTGGGAGAATTTCTTTCCAGTAGAAATGACTTGCATGAAATGTTAAAATTCAGGGGCTGGAGAGATGGCTCAGTGGTTAAGAGCACAGACTGCTCTTCTGAAAGTCCTGAGTTCAAATCCCAGCAACCATATGGTGGCTCAAAACCATCCATAATGAGATCTGATGACCTCTTCTGGGGTGTACTTACATATACTAAATAAATAAATCATTGGGTCAGAGTGAGTGGGGCCGGAGAGAGAAGAAAAAGTATCTGAAGACAGCTACAGTGTACTTACATATAATAAATAAATAAATCTTAAAAAAAAAGAAGAAAGAAATGTTAAAAGTCCTTTAGAGAGAAGAAAAATGATTCAGATAAGAAACTTGGAACTAAATAAAGAAAGAAAGCACATCAGAAGAGGAATGTGAAAATAAAACCAAACTCATTTTCAACCTAAATCTATTAAGAAACCTGATAATCAATAACTACCAAAACCAGAAAATACCAGGCCCAGGTGAGTTCACCAGTAAATTTTACTAAAAACTTGAAGAATTTTACTGTCTACATTATCCTCCGGAAGATGGAAGGATAACTTATCCTTTCAGACCAGCATTACCCTTAATATCAAAGCCAAGTAAAGATACTATTAAAAAGAAATCATACATCAACAGCTGTCATGAACTCAGGTGTAAAATCTTCTACAGAACAACTCAAATCTAACAATGCAAAAAGAAAAACATAACCAAATGTTATTTAGCCCATGCATACTTGGCTAACTTTATCATCATTCAAAAGTCCACCAAAAAGGCCAAAGAAAAACCATTTAATGAAATTTAGTACCCTTTACTAATTCTAAAAATGTTCAATAACAAGGGCAGATGGAAACTACCTCAATTCTGTAACAAGACCTTCAAAACCTCAACAGGTTCTGACAACAACACGGCTCTGTTCATCCACGACGGCTAGAAATGGAACCAGTCTAGCAACTGATGAGTGCAATAGAGGGACACACACATAACGGAATTCTATTCAGCTATAAAGAAAATGAGCACGGGCTGCTCTTCTGAAGGCCCTGAGTTCAAATCCCAGCAACCACATGGTGGTTTACAACCATCCATAATGAGATCTGACGCCCTCTCCTGGTGCATCTGAGAGAGAAATGAAATAAAACTTGAAGGCAAAGGGACATAACTGGAAAATCCTGTATGGAGTGATGTAGTCTAGCCAGGCCCAGAAGGTCAAATACCACCATATGGTTTCTCTCAACTATAGATCATACCTTGGAATTTTTAGATTTAACTTGAAATGTCTATAGAGACTAGGAAGTGACCAAGGGATGTAGTGGATACAGGCAAAAGGCCTTGGGGCCAGGGACCACAGGTGAGCATGGGTGACAGGCAATTCGGTATTACAAGTATTTAACAGGAATAGGGTGAAAGGTGGAGAGAGAATGGGATACAGGGGAGAAGTTAACAAAAATTAAGGCCATACAAAGTGACATAGAAACTCACTACTTTATAAATTGATTTAAAAAACACAACTTTAAAAGGACAGAACAGATACCATACATGAGTGGATAATGCCAATGCCAAAGCCATGGGTTATTAAATGAAAATCTTAGTGCCAGGTATAGGACACCTCCCAGTGTTGGCTAGCAAGGCCACAGAGACCCTCAAAACTACACAGATTATGGCCACTTCCCTTGGTTGCCCCAAAGAGTGGAATGAGACCCCACTGCTAAAGACACTACACACCTTGGTTACAGTGATAGATAAGCCAGGCTAGAACTGAGTGGAAAGCTTCCCCTGCAGGCTAGGCTTACAGTGCCTTAAGATGCTGTGCAGATGAAGGAAAAACTTAAAACAATGACCACTCTTAGCTCTGCACCAAGCACAAGCAAGGGAAGGGTGTTCCTGGTGCGACAGTAGCATGGCTGTTACGGAAACCACCAACTGATTTGACTGGAACTGAGATCCACTTGCAGGAGGAGTCCCTGTCTATTACTACTAATTTAGACAAAATTCCGTGACCAGGGAGGTGATCAACCTACTACTCTTTTTTATTAAATGGACATGACATGCCCTCAAACTTGGCAACGTCTCTTTACAGTGGAGGCCAGCTAATTCAGAGAATCATAGCTGGTCAAGGTGCTCAGAACAAGTAAGTGTTGCGAGCTTAGCTGTACGTGCTATACCCACACCCCTCCCTCTAAGGGTCAGAGAGCACCCAAGGAGGGGTGGAAAGAGCTGAAGAGCTGGATGATTGTGGAGAAGAGCCATGAAAAACTGTCTTAGAGACAAGTATGGCCAGAGCTCTCACGAACTCACAGTACCTCAGCTGCCTGCAAAGGGCCTGAACAGACTGGGCAATAAACATCCAGCTATCAGTGGGGGAGGGGCTCACGGGCCCCACCCTGAGCAGGGAAGCAGAGGCAGTAGAGGACTACTAGGAGGGAGAAAGTCACTGCCTTTGATGAAGTAGCTACCGCTGAGTTAGTCACTCATACTCCAGGGATAGCCTTACAACTATGGCTATAACTGTCTGGGATTCCCAAGCATAAATGAGACTTTTTTTTTTTAACACACCACGGAGCATCATGGGAAAAGGAGCAGAAAGATTGTTAAGAGCCTGAAATCAGGGAGGACTGCCACTAACAGCATGACCAAGACACGGCAGGGTCAGTCACTCATGAGCTCACAGCAGCTGTGGTGCTCTGTATTGACGCACACACAATCTAAGCAGCCGACGTGGCAGCACAGACCAGGTGAAAGGTGTGCTCCCATCCCAGCGGAAGGACTACTGGCAGTTGAAGGCTGCTAAGGAAGGAGCCAGTTTTCTTCCAGGGTGTGGCACCCACCGTAGGTGGCTTGTGCTCCAGTGGACGGTCCTATACCCATGAGCATGTGAGCAGTACTAACTGGAAAAGGAAACAGGGAGACACAACAAAGGAAGATAGACACGAAATTGGAATAGGAGAAAGGACTGCAGTGAATGTGATCGAGACGCATCCACTGCACACATGAGATTCTCAAAGAATACATACATATTGAGTCAACTGTCCTCTTATACACCATGCAAAGTGGGATTTAACACATGCAAAAGTAAAAAGAAACAAATGAAATAAAAGTCAAAGATAGCATTGCCCAGGCTGGACTTGACCAGAGCCCCCTGTCCTCTGGTTCTGAATATCACCCAACTCACGAATGTTCTTTGCTCAAATAACTTAAATTTATTTTGTGAAGTTTTTTTTTAACACTATGCTATTCCTTCAACTTATTTCTATTCCCACAAAGCTTTCATAAGCATACTTCAAATTCCAAATGTGATTTTAATTTTTAAGTGTAACTATTCTATTGCTTCCTTATTTAAAAAAAAAATCTAATCTTATAATGAAAGGAAAGTGGCCTTTCTGAGAGAGCATAAGGGAGCCTCTATATCTAAGAAGTTTTCAGTTGCATTTCTGCATTTTTGACCTTGTCCAATTTCTGCTTTATACTCAGATTTCAAAAGCTTAACTTCATGAAACTGTTACAACACCAGAACTGAACTTGCCAGCTGTATAACAATACTTGAGCAAATCAACACAGCTGATACTTTATTCTCTAAAATCTAAGCAAGCAACCTTAAAATCCTGGAATAAAACTAGTTTATGTACCTTTATGCCATCCACTATGGTTTGGATACATATCACCAAAAGCTCCTTTACGTTATAAAAATACCCTGGGATAATTATCTGTACTCAGATCTTGATTCTGCCATATATACACCATAGGCTAGTTTCTTAATCTTCCAAAGATTCAGTTTCCTTATCTAAAACAGGAAAGATGATAGTCTAGAGCTGCTGGGGATTGTTGTATTTCACCTTTTGTTAACTAAATTTGTCCTCAACAACTTTTATCCACACAATACACTAATCACTCTGGGTTCTCCCAACCACCCCTGTCAATCCTCCCCACTGCTCCTTTCCTGCCTTTCTGTTTGGTTTTGTGACCCACTAAGTTTAACCAGGTGGTCTCTGTGAGCATGGGTATGAACTGTCCAAGGGAGCCCGATGGACTCACCTGTGGGCGGGCACACATCTGAAGATGAGGACTCCCCTTCCCCAGAAGCAGTCAGTAGCCGGCCCTTCAGCAGTTAAGAGTGGCCCCCTGAGCTCTTCCACCACTGTGACTATTTCCAGGCCAGCTCTTGGATAGGTCCAATGAAGGCAACAGGCTGCTAGGGGTTCATGACTGCTACCACCCCCAACCCCCATGCACAGAAGAGAGCACTTTGCAGCCCTTCTCTCTCTCCTCTTACTTTCTATTCCATTTCCCGTGATATTCCCTAAGCCTTACAGGGGATAGTAAAAAATAATCTGTTTAAGACTCAACATGCAACTGTTAAAAACAGCCAAGAATCTCTGCATTCACCAACACTCACTGGAAAGAGAAGCTTCTCTGACCAAGGCTAAAAGGTAGCTTGTGTCTATGACATGCCCATCATGGAATCCTCAACTATTAAGTTTTAAGAACTGAATAATGCAAGCAAAATAAACATTTCAGTACTCAAGACAGAGGCACCTGAAGAAATTTAGCTAAACAACATCCTCCAGAATTCTACCACTGCATAACAAAGCATGCAACTCTGAAAATTCCTTTAAAATCAAAGATGGTCAGGGCTGGAGAGATGGCTCAGCAGTTAAGAGCACTGGCTGCTCTTGCAGAGGTCCCACATGGTGGCTCACAGCCATCTGTCATGGGATCCGATGCCCTCTGCTCTCTTCTGCCATGCAGTCGTACACGCAAATAGAGCGCTCATGTTCATAAAAATAAATAAACAAATCTTTTAAAAAAATCAAGATGATTTATATCACAGAAATAGTCTTAACTTTAAAAATTTTAATTTACCAGGTGTATCCTTTCTTCCTTAAAAACCAGAATTACCATTCATAAATTGGGGGCAAGGGGCAAGAAGCCTCACATTGGTAGAGTTACCTGGGTAAGAACAAATATAAAACAAACTATTTACTTATATTCTTACAATATCTGCTCTAGCTAGAAGACATACTAGGATTTTTCTTCTTTAAATAATATGTTCTGTTTTTGTCAAACTGTATATCCTATTATACTTTATTTTTGAAACATCTGCATTCAAGTAGCATGCTCACATATTTTTATTTATTTTCCTCTAGGATTCGTGACTAAGCAGTAAGTGATGAAAGCCGGTGTCTATTATTTAAATCTCTATAGAAACTAACAAAAGATTAAACATCTTTAAGAAAGAATGTGGGGATGTGTATGAATGAGAGATGGTTCAGCAGTTAAGAGCACTAGTCAGTCTTGCAGAAGACTTAGGTTCAATTCTCAGCACCCACGCGGTGGCTCACGAACATGTGTAGCTCCAGGGGATCTGATGACTCTCTGATCACCAGGCATGCATGCGGTACACATATACACATGCAGGCAAAACACCCATGCACATTAAACAAACAAGGAGGAAAAGAAATGAATGAAAAGAATGAATGAAAAGGAAGAAAAGCAAAGCAACACAAGCTGTAAGCTGTGTCTTAAACAAGAACTCGGTGGCCCACCCTCCTCCACCCCCTCACCCCCCCCACCCCCCGTTTTGTCTGGCCTGCTGGAGACTGACCCAGACCTCACAGACACAAGCAAGTGCCCTGATGCTAACTGTGGTTCCAGCCACAGGGAAGGGGCACTGCAAGCTTAAAGATGCGCATCACACATAGGCCACGACTCTGACCAATTCAAAACGAGGACTGCCTGTTTGCCCTTTTTGAACAAAGAAGGTTGCTGTGGTGAGTAAAGTCTTTAAAATAGGAATGTAATTCAAGGAACTATTCAACAAATTGGATATGCTGCTAAGTATAAATCTACTATATAATGTACAAATAACTGATATAAAATGTTATAACTCAAGCATGTTGAGTAACAGCTTCCCAGAAATCTCAAACACTGACAAAGTAAAAACCCTTTGCCCTATATAAGCATCACTCATCACTGTTTTCTCTTCCCAACAGAAGCTGACCTTCCCCCTCTCATTCCTGTGTGGAGTTTCAAGAGTAACAGAAATCAGTTTAAACTGGAAATGGGAAAGCAAGCATGAGAGCAGCTACCAGTACGACTGTCATCTCAAGCTAAGAGGCGTGTGGTGCCTTAAAAGAAGGAGCAAGAGTTAAGTCCCTAAAGACAGCACAGGACAGAGGTGAACCTCACTCACCTGCCTGCCCTATCTCTGAGTGGCTGTGTTCAAAACACTGTAATGTAGTAAACAGAAGGGGTTTAAATCAGAATAGTTGTAAATCCACTCTTGTACAGAATATCTGTTTATCTCATCATTTGTATCTGTAAACTGATAACAAAACTTTTATATTACTAGAAATATTAACTGTAATTCAATCTGATTAAACCAATAATGCAGAGCAGTCTAGATCTCAGCTGTCCCAGTGAGGACTAGCTACGTGTCTAGTGAGCCTTGGAAAGATCACGAGTCTGTTGATTTATACTATATATAAGATATCCTGAGTTTTGAATACTTAGTACACACACAAAAATAGCACATAAAACATCTCATTAGCAATTTCTACACTGGTTATTCAAAATGCTATTCTAGGTATACTAGATTAAGTTAATTATTAGTATTCAGTCTACCCATGTCCTTATATGCTTTATTGTGGCTACTTGAAAATTTTAACTAAATATATATACTATATTTCTACTGAATTCTAATTAAAAAAAATCACGGCATTGATGTTTCAAATTCAAAATAGAATAAAATGGCCATTATATGTTTCACAAAAATTATCCAAGAGAGTACAGAGTTTATTGCACTTTAAATTCCTTCTAATATGGCAGCCTGATTTTAATATCCTATGTATTAAATCCATTTTATACCTCCCCATTTTTTGACTAACTGCACCCATTTAATTTACTGGCTATTCATTGGAAAGAAATACTTCATCTCCCCACGATGGCAGAATAATATTCATCCTACTTTCTAAGTTCTCTGAAGAGCACTTACCAAGCCAAACAGGTATTACTCCTCAGCTAGTATCAACAGTAGCTTATTCTAAGATCCAACTGAGGCACGCCTACGAGGTATTTCCAGGAAGGAAGAAGCTGGAGGAAGATCCTCTCCTCAAGTGGGCAGCGCAGATACAGTTTGTAAAGGCAGCACGGCTCTGTCGACCTGCCTTGCTCACTGCTGCAAATGCATCAGTCTTTCTGCGCTGCAATTGCAGATGGGGGACCTTAGCATCTCGGGCGGTCCAGCCCACTCTAAACTCCATGGTCAGGTATGGTCCAGGCCTTCAGAGCCAGACTGAGACTGCTGAGAGCTGAGAGACTGAGAGCTTCATGGACTGATTGACGACTGTAGGATGCTCAGCCCTTCTAGAATGCAAACAGCTACTGTTGGCTACCAGTCACTGTCATGTGAGCCTAATAATTCCATATTCATTTTCTTATTTCTGTTCCTCTAAAAAACAACAACAAGAACAACAACAACAACAACAAAACTCTTAAGTAAAACTCCCACCTTCAGGCTTAAATGTATTTTCTGCCTCAAATTCAGTACTACATTTACATTATGCATCACAACTCTGAGTTAGCAATCTACCTTCCTGATGTCAGCACCATTAAATTCTAGCTTCTGGTTGTGCTTTAGGATATAATAATATAGCTTAAAAAAAAAAAGATTCTTCTTGAGTCCAGGAAATAAGGAAGGAAGATGCTAATCAGACGGTATGAAGCAAGGACAGCTTCCCTTTTCTACTCAGATGACATAAGAGACACCCTTAAAGGTGCTGATACGGACTATAAATTTAACATATTTTTACTACTCATTAACATTATTAGTAAGACATGCCACTGAGCTGGACAAGTGTTTCTTAAATTATACTATTATAGTTAAAGAATTCTAGCTTAGAGTATGAGAAGTACAGTTTAGATCATTTCAATTTCTTTCAAATCATTTATGTAGAATTCCCTATAAAACTCACTGGCTGGACATGAGGAGTGCTTCACTATGCTTTTACTTTAATAGCTATAAAAACTAAGGCTGCAGGGTTCTACATGCAGCCTCACCCAAACCCAGCAGCATCACTAACCACTGCCACCGGACGGCAGCAGGAAGCATGTCTTACATCACACCAGAGCTGGGACGCCAGCTACACTCAGCTGAGGACCTTGACCAAGGTATTTTTTTCTTCTGTATTTCAGTTTTTCACAGGGATAGTAGTAACTACTCTCAAAAAAATTGGTGTTCACGGGCTGCAGAGATGGCTCAGCGGTTAAGAGCACTGACTGCTCTGCCAGAGGTCCTGAGTTCAAATCCCAGCAACTACATGGTGGCTCACAACCATCTATAATGGAATCCGATGCCCTCTTCTAGTGTGTGTCTGAAGACAGCTGTGGTGTACTCATATATATTAAAAAGTAAATAAACCATAAAAAAATTGGTGTTCACACATAGGAAGTTCTTAATGTTTCCTTTTATCAGCTAAGTCTTTAAACTGTGTAAGAAGGGACATTTGAAATGGTAATCAAAAAAGTTTGTCGGAGGGCAGTGGTGGCGCACACCTTTGGTCCCAGCACTTGGGAAGCAGAGGCAGGTGGATCGAGGCCAGCCTGGTCTACAGAGTGATTTCCAGGACAGCCAGGGCTACAGAGAAATCCTGTCTCGAAAAACAAAACAAAACAAAACAAACCCCCAGTTTGTCATAAGTGTTAAGAATACTTCTAAAACATCTTAAACTTAGCAGCAAAGGTTCAGATTCATAACATCTTCATTTGGGGCATATTTATTCTGTATATTTCTTCCCCCAAAATGCTGACCTTTAAAAATTTTTAAATACCTACATTAAAATCTGTACGATGTATAGACAGAATCCTCACTTGAGAAACTTGTGGTGCCAAAACTAGGTGGGAGGAATGATCAACCCACACTAACACTCAGCTCTGGGATTACCCAGCTCCTCCAGGATAGAGATTATGTGTTCTGGCGAGCTTTACCGTAAGACACCCAAATTTGCAGAACTATTTCTTAAAGTTATGTTTCAAAAGTTACAATATAAAAATTCACTGTTACAGAGAAACAAAACCCTAAGTCCTCATAACCCTAAAACACCTAATTTTTAAAGTATATATACCAACACTTTAGAACATTTCCTTTCCACTAGAACAAACATAAAAATAAATGGACAACACAAATTTTAGTCAAAAAGAAAAGCCACATATACTATGTATCTAAACCTCTTCCCCAATTTAAACCCTAGAAAACAATTAGTTTTATACAGGGAATCTACATCATAAGACTACTTTTCCCACCACTTTTATGACTGTACAACTATTTCAAAACTTAGAAAGTGTCTTACTATGGCTTTATATATTGTGTATTACAGTTTGTATTAGAGCAGACACCCCTTCCCCAGATATCTATGAACTAGTCTAAACTCTTCGAGTGAGAATGGCTGCACACGGTCCCTAGTAGTTGAGTATAATTTTGTACTTTCCTTTCACAGATTATCCTTAGAGTTTCCTGGATCTCACATACTAAGCTGCATAACCCACCCATGCTCTTCATCATGTTATGGATAATGGTCACAAACAAGAACACATATAGGCAGTCTAGCATGGTGACTAACAGCTACTACAAGTCCCAACCCTCCCCGCAGGACTGCCTACGCAATCCGGAGCAAGTTCCTGAGCTCTCCTGGCCTGTCCATCCTACAGTAGGGAAACACCCACGTGAGGATTACTGCGTGCCTGCGTGCGTGTGTGCCCCTCTGCCTGGTCACAGCTCACAGAGGGTGTTAGAGCTGTTATCACTACAGCCGCAGACCCAGCTCTATATGTATTATTTCCTCAGTCCTCACTTTACCCCACAGACAGGACTCAGGCTCACGGCTTACAGCTGCTCAGTGACAGTGCCAGCTCTGACGCACAGGCGCTCCACTTATTCCCTCAGACCACTCTCTTCCATGGAGATAAACAAGCTCTCATCGGTGCTTCATAATGTTAGGTTCCACAGACCATTTTCTTTTCTTTTTTTGTTTTTGTTTTTTGAGACAGGGCTTCTCTGTCCTGGCTGTCCTGGAACTCACTCTGTAGAACAGGCTGGCCTCGAACTCAGAAATCCACCTGCCTCTGCCTCCCAAGTGCTGGGATTAAAGGCGTGCGCCACCACCGCCCGGCCCAGATAATTTTTAAAACACATTCTCCTAGAGAATTTTTTTTTAGTTTCTAAAATCATCAAACTGGTTATAACAAACATCCTGGATTTACAGGACTATTCTTAGGTCTAAAATCATTGTTTTCTGATCATTCTTCACAAATAACTACAAGTATTTTTTTTTCAAAGTTTTAACCCCTTGTCAATACCAGGTTTCAACTTCTAGAGTTGGCTAGTCGATATCCTCTAAAGACAAAGTATTTAAACAAAACCCACAAGGTGGGACACTTATACTTTAAAAAGGGAGTATGAAAAGCAGGCTACTCCTTCAGCGAAGTCCCTGTACTCACTCACACGAAGCACCAGTCTCTTATCTTTATGCCAACCATGTTTCTAACAGTGACCCAAAGGATAGTTCCACGTGAACTTGAAAAATACTCCTAAACAAAAGTTTCTCTATATAACTTTTTTTTCCAAACAGGAGCCTTCTTCCTAATCTCTAATTCTTCTCCACAGTGTCAATAATCCTAAATCATTCAGGCTCATGACTACAAAATAATCTTGGTTCTGAACACAGAAAATAAAGAGAACAGTCAACAAACACACTTCTTACTTCAAAGCCATTATCTTAAGCTCTACTCCATCCCAATTATCCACCTAAGTTTCATAATGTCTTGCTTTATGTCTCCTCTCTAACTGCCGCTCCGCTACCCGCCCCATCTCATCATCCTTCTAGTACACAGTTAGACCATGTGTCAGTTCTCGCTCTAAATCCCCCACGATTTCCATTGCTTAACCTACTAAGACCAAACTTGGAATTCAGACTGATTTGTAACCACTTCCTACGGCTGATCTTGATGTAGTCTAAATTTCTGTGGGAATGAGTTATTTTCATATACTCTTATTGGAGTAAAAACTGAGACATACAAGGAGCTCATCAGTGTCTATTTAAAGTGATTCTCAAGTTTGCACGAGGAATGGGACTCCTGGACTGAAAATCTGAAACTGCTCGTGTCTGTAGGTAGCGTGGCATGGCTTTTGTACACACCCTCCATTCATCCTCTTCTGTACTCTAGATCATCTCTACTTTTAGTGCAAAAGACTACGTAAATAACTGAATATAAATTTGTCAATTGCTATATAAAGCCATTGTACCACACTATCTAAACAATAACAAAGTATGTTGAGATGCAAATTTCTGTCAATTATTCTTGATTGGTAGCTGGTTAAATCTATAGACATGTAACTAACTACACATACAGAGGACATGTATTGCGTACTTTAAATGTAATCACTTATACATTAAACTAAGTCATGGGTCACAAATGAGTCAAGAATACTGAAGTGATTTCCATCTTCAATAACACTAAACATCTGGCACACAGTATCTCATGTAGTGCTTAAAGCCTCCCCATGGAGGTATCAAGCACCTTCATTTTTTTTTTAACACCAATTACATTTCTAGTAAAGTCACAGAACAGACAAAATTGAACTCAAACCCAATACTGAATAATAAGCCTGTACCTGACCTACAAAAGATTAGCCCAGGGCGTACAATCAGTTTGCCATAAGAGCTCATACAATCACACAGTGTAATAAACGCTATGAAGGAAGAAGTTCTTATCTGAGGGAAGAAGTTCTTCTGAGTGACAGTCCAAACTTAGATAAACAGGATGAAGTGTCTGAGTTCACAAGGCAAACTTTAAAGATAAATAGTAGAAAGAAAAAGAAACTATTACCAAGGAATGGGTATGTTCAAAGACACAAAATGCCATTACATACCCAATGTCTGGTAGGAACTGAAGGGAGACAGGGCAAGCGTGATCTCAGGACAATGGAGTCAAATTTAAATCTGACTAGTAAATGAAAGTCACTGGGTACTCTGAAGCAAGAGAAACTAATTTCGTGTACGCTTTGGAATACTTCTCTAGCAAGAGATGACTGGAAAGGCCAATGCCCAGAAGTACAGGTCTTTCCGCTAGAAGGAACTTGGGTAAAAGCTACCCTACAAACAGAAGTGACGGAGACAAAAGCCTGAGCCAAGCAGCAGTGGCTCACACCTTCGAGTCCTTCACCCTGGAGGCAGAGGCAGGTGGATCTCTGATTTAGAGACCGGCCTGGTCTACAGAGCGAGTTCCAAGACAGGCAGGGCTACACAGAGAAACCCTGTCTCGAAAAACCAAACAACAACAACAACAAAAAAAAAACTCTGATTCAAAGAAAACAAAGAAGAGCTACTGAACATCAAAACACCAACAGGGCGGAGCGTGGTGGGGTGAAGGGAAGGAAGGAATCTGGGCAAACTCAAGTCTCTCTGTAGAGTTCTGGCTGTATATGGACGTCTCTCTGTAGAGCTCTGGCTGTATATGGACGTCTCTCTGTAGAGCTCTGGCTGTATATGGACGTCTCTCTGTAGAGCTCTGGCTGTATATGGACGTCTCTCTGTAGAGCTCTGGCTGTATATGGACGTCTCTCTGTAGAGCTCTGGCTGTATATGGAAGCACCACTATCAGACCAAAGAGAGGGGGGAAAATAGGATGACAGTACAGAAGGTGGCAGATGGGGCTGGGACTTGGGACATCTGAAAGACATGTAGTCAGAAGGGACATTTATGAGAGATTACAACTGAGAGGCAAGACCTCAAGAATGGATGAAACGCCCACCCTAGGGAAACAGGAAGGATGGCAGGGACTAAACCTTTAGGGCACAGGCAAGAATGGAAGCTAGAGATGGCAGTGTTGTGCAAGTTTGCAGGAGTGCATGTCCAAGGCAGCTCAGCGCAGGATCAACCCAAGTGTGCAGGAGAAAGGAAGCTGCTAATGGGTGACCGAAGACTGACTAAGTAGAACTACGAGGAGGAGGAAGAAAAGCAGACAAAGTTCAGAGGAGGAGAATGACTCTCGACTGCGAGGCGAGCAGTGGTAAAGCAGAATATGGAAGTGAACATTTTTAGGATAACAGATTTAACACTTTTACAGGATGAGAAAAAGACCTGTGGTGAGAGAAATTCTTAAAATATACCTTTACACTTAGACTCGGTATTAGATATTATAACGTTAAGTGAAAAAACAAGTTACTTAATACATAATGATGTCACTAAAATTCAGACTCCTCCATTATGACTTCCAAGCCAAAGCTGACTTTGTCATGTGCCATTTTCCCTCATGTGCAGTCCCAGAAACACTGGCCATTCTTTCTGACCCTTCAACAAGCAAGCCAGTTCTATCTGCCAGAGCGCCCTTCTAGTCAGCGGTTAACCGTCTGGGCGACTCTGACCCTGGTCCATGTGCCACCTCCTCAGAAGGGCCTGCCTACCTGTATGAAGTATTAGCTACATCCCCTCCTCCAGCTCTCTGAACTATCTTTTTTTCTAGGATGTAGATTCTGAAGATTTCACCTAGCACACATCCACATATCGTTCAACACATATCTATGTTGTTTAAAAATTCTTAGCATGGTAGGCACTTAAAAGTAAAACTTATACATATCATTTGAATGAAAACAACACACCTATATTTATGTTAAAAATGAGGAAAGTTCTGAAAGGAGCTAATATTCCTGTTATAAGTTAACAAGAATGTGTACAAAATTAGAAAGAGCATATAAAATTACACTCACTTTTTGCTTCATCTCGCTTCAAATTGTCTACAAGAATCACGTCTCTTGTTGAATAATTTTTAAATAATAACCATGAATCTGCAATAGGCAATCTATTCCGTTTCCTCTCTTTTCTTTTAGTGAGCTGTCATGATTTAATCACCTATGGGACAATTTTATCGCAGGCTAATCTGTGAGTTGTTCTGATAGTAGTTTAAGGTTAGAATGTTCATCCTTGGAATTGGAAAAAGCTTATATCATTTAATTTATCACCTAATTCTGCAGAAACAAGAGCAAACTAAGAAGTTTAATGAGTAAAAGTAATTTAATAAAAAAAAAAGATACTAAAGAGAACATTGCAGACCAAAATAATTAAGAACTTTTTACTTAAAAAAAATTTAAAAAGCTGGGCAGTGGTGGCACATGCCTTTAATCCCAGCACTTGGGAGGCAGGGGCAGGTGGATTTCTGAGTTCGAGGCCAGCCTGGTCTACAGAATGAGTTCCAGGACAGCCAGGGCTACACAGAGAAACCCTGCCTCGAAAAACCAAAAAAAAAAAAAAAAATTAAAAGACCAGTATACGGGCTGGAGTGAAGGCTCAGTTAAAGGCTAGGCTCACAACCAAAACTATAAGACCATTATACATTGTATAATTTCAATAGTAATTAATAAAAGCTTACTGTCACATATAACCTACAATCTTCTGGTCAAATTATTACTTGAAGTAAAACTTAAGCATACTATGAACCAATGAATGCTACAGCTAGACATTATAACAGAAGACCAGGGATACAGGGAGTGTAAGTGTCCCTCTCACGACCCTGACGAGGTGAAGTGACCTGACTAAATGAATGAGCAGGACCGGCTTCCCACTATGGCTTACACTATGCCAAGTGCATCATGGGTTCATTATAATCTGACTCAAACTTCTGTGTCAGCTGCTTCACAGTGGATCTAACGGAACTGATGATAATTAAATGTTAGACAGATTTAAAAACAATTAAAAATTAAATATTTACATGAATAATTATTTCATTACATATATACTATGATTTACCAGAAATACAGCAAATTTTATCTGAACTTCTAAATAAATATCATACCATGCTTAACAGATTATCTCCTTCCATCCTCACAAGTACAAGGTTGGCAGATACTTCTACCTCTCAGCATGTAAGAATGAGGCTCAGAAGTGAAAGAGTCTGAGTCTCTCAGCAAGCCCTAGGTCATCCCACCCCTTGTTTCCATTCAGGATGTCCAAGAACCATGCTCTTTATGAATGAAGCTAAGGAGTTGTTCTATTTTTAGAGGAAACTACCATCCTATCCAGCATCCTATCCAACTCTACTTGAAATATAAGTCCACAACAAAACATTAATCATCTGCCGTACAGTGATGAAACAGATATGAAAGTGACATCTAATAATGGGTGTCATTACTAATTCCATACGAAATCCTACCAAATGTTCTACTCTTTTCTTAAGCTCAATAAAGATACCTTCTATCTATGACACTTTACAAAAGATTAAAAAAATGGGCTTTGCCACTAGAAAAAAATCTGAAGCTATAATAAATATAAATCATAGCCCCCTGACTCAATGAACTTTCAATTGGACATTTCTTGACTTACTTGAATTTCATTATCCTGTCCATAAAATGAAGGTAACACCTTTCCCCGAGAGTTGTTGAAGACTAAATATCACTATGCAAAGCGCTCAGGTTTGAGTTAATTACTAGACAGATGACATGGCAGTCAGAGAAACAGAGGCAAAGACAGGCTCTGTCATTTACTGAGTTTGACTGAGAGAGAATGAGCGTGCGCGTGTGTGCGTGTGAAAGATTTAAGACATGACACAGATCACTCTTGCTCCCAGAGAGCCGACTTAAGTGACGGCTGCTCTTGTGACCCGTCATTAAACAATACTGTAGTAATCTGTTTACTATCTTGGACTTAGTTATACTGAAATCAAAGCTCCTGCTACTCAGTCTGCTAACAGTATCCTATTACTATCCCATTACTGTCGAATAATAGGACAACTTTATAAATACAAATCATAATACTGTAAATTCATATTAGGAGAAAGATCTTCAGAGGAGATGGGAAGAAACACTAAGTAACCTAACAGTCCATTAAATGTCCTATTTTATTAAACCTCATCCTAGTCAATAGCAACATGGTTTTCTCAATTAGGAAAAGAAGTTCCAACCACAGTAACCTACAGCAAGTCTCTTACTCCACTCAAGTCCTTTCCCCTTCTTGTGACCCTTGCCCAGAAATGTTGTCTCTCTACAATGTTCAAAAGGTAGCCTCCCCCACCCTACAGTCTAAAATAGCTCACACCGATTACTCCATCCCATGTCCTCATAGGGCAAAGGATGGTTCTGTTTTCAATGGTCTGACCTATCACTGTTGTCTTGATTACTCAGTACTCAGTGTGGAGAAAGAGCTTAACAAATACACGTGCCTGCCTATAGTTGGTTACCACATCTGACTCCAAGTTCCTCTGCTAAGCTACCATGACTTTTGGGCTGAGAGGTGAATTAGGAGGTGTGCCTGCTACCTTCTTAACACTCATTCTCTTTAAAAAACTTAGAGAACAACCTATATTGTGTGTGCCAGAATTTCAAGAAACAGCATGCTATCTTCTAGAATCCTAAGGCATTTAAAAAGAGAACTCTGCATGCAAGGCGCTGCCTTAAAATGGCAACACTTCAAAACTCACGAGCAAAAGACATCTGCTGTTATTTAAAAGGAATTAAGACATTCAAGCGCCCGTTTACTAACAGGCTTACAGTGTCGTCTTCTTCTTAAGTTGTTTTAAATTTGAACCATGCAGAAAAACTTGAAAACCAGCTCTAAGACATCATTCTGATACTGGTAATAAATAGTGCTCCTTCTCAAAAGGAGGACACGAGGTGCGTATGGAGGCCGTAGTATTTTCACGGTTAGGTGAATTACTTGCAGGTCAAGGTCACCACTAGCCAGGTTGCATTTGATAATCTGGCCCTCGGGGGTTTACTTAATACTTACTGAGTCCTCCGTCCTCGGGTACTCCCGTCCCTCTCATTCCTAGGTAAGTCAGTCCCAAAATGAGGAAAAATAAGCAGGCAGCGGTGAGGAGGAACATGGACAGGTAGTGAGCACTGAAACTCCCCGTGGGAGACACCTCCTCGCGTTTAAACTGCTGGAGAAGTTCCTCTTCAGGCTCGCAGAGCTTCGGCTTGCCGCCGCCGCCACCGCCAACGCCAACGCCGTAGGCGTTTTTCAGGTAGGTGTGATTGGAGCCAGTATGGTTGGCGTGGTTGATCCTGAGTGAACCAGGGGCGGCCGCGACCGCCCCGGGAGGGAGGCTGTTGGCATACAGACTGGGGCAATCCACGCCGCCGATGTGATTATTGGTTTTGAGGAGGGGCCCCGTGGGCGACTCCAAGGTGGAGTCCACGTCGGGACTCGGCGGCGACAGGAGCGGGGTCAGCTTCTTCGAGCCAGCACGGTATCGAGGAACGGAGTCCACTTGATCGCACCCTCCTCCTCCTCCTCCCGGCTCGGCCGCCGCCTCCTCGAGGTTTCGGCTCCTGTCTAGACTCCCCGCGGCCGCCGCCCTGTCATTCATCGCGAGTCCTCCCCCTCCCTGAACCGAAGTCTCCAGCCGGCTGCCGCCAGATTTAGCAGCGAGCGCGGAGAACGGCTTACTATGGCTCCGTCTGGGTCGATGCCGGGAAAGGGAGTCGTCCTTTGATACCTGTCTGCCCGGGGCCACGTCGCCGTCCTCCTCCTCCTCCTCCGAGTCCGAGTAGTGTTCCCGGCAGCTATAGGGGAGCAGCCGGCTGCCGTTCACCGCTCGGCTGGCCCACAGCGGCTCCTCGGCCTCGGGATCCCGGTCCTCGCCGTCCGCCACCTCCTCGTCCACGTCCTCCGCGGCTCCGTCGCCCCCCGACGGGGACTGCGGCTCGGGGCCCGCCGGCCTCCGCGCCCCCCACCACGAGTGGGGCTTCCTCCGCTCGGCCGGGTGGCCGCTCGTCACCTCGCCCGCGGCCGGGGGCGCCGGCGGCGCTTTGAGCCCGCGGTACTGCAGCGCAGCCCGGTCCCTCCGCGCGCCGCCGCCGCCGCCACTCGCCTGCTCCCGAGGACTGGCCTCCACGTCCGACTCGTCGGAGCTGAAGCCCAGCAGCACTTTGCTGCCCGCCGCGGGGACGGCCGCCGCGCCCCCGGAGACTCCCACGGGGCTCTCCGGAGCCGAGGCCGACAGGCGGCCGAGGCCCGCGGGGATCCGTAAGTACGCGAGGTCCCCGGAGCCCGGCCGGCCCCCCATCCCCGCCGGTGCTGCGGCTGCGCCCGCCGCGGCCGCCGTGTTATTGTTATTACTGTTCCGCGTCTTGTTGCCGCGGCCCCCCGCCCGGTGCTGCTGCTGCTCTTCCTCGCGAAGTTTCTTCAGCTTCTTGAGGTAGACCGGCCGGGTGCTCTCCGTCACGGGACCCGGAGATAAGCCGTAACGGCGGAGCTGAGAGAAAAGCTCCTCGTCCGAGAGCTGCTGAGGCGCCGAAGCCGCCGCCGTCGCCGCCGCCATTTTCTCTCCAGGGTGTTTTACGAGCTCCGCGCTACCGGAAGTGACGCGCCGCCCTAGACCCTGAACTAGACCCGGGCTGCGTCGCCCTTCCAGCGCCACGGGCGCCTCGGCCAATGGGAGGCGCGGGAGGAGCTCACCTGAGCGGGAAGGCGCCACCTGAGCGGCGCGGGGCGGCGGGGCGGCGTGACCGCGCTCGCCCGGGCCGCCCGCCGCTGTCCTGCCTGTCACCGCCGCGCGCCTCCGAGCGCCGTCCGCCCGCCGCCCGGTTCGCAGCCACACCTTGACCTCCCCCTCCCCCCCGGGGTCCTTCCACCGCGCTGCGACCGTGGAAAGGAGCCCTGCCCTCCTCAAGTTCATGGCGACACTTTCCTGGCTCGGATCGGTCTAGAGACCCCGAGAGCGACCCCGGGTCGGCAAGTTTGCTGTCTGACTCGAGGTTCATTTTTCATTTTGCCTTTCCGTTTGACTTGATTTTATTTTATTTTATTTTATTTTTTAAACTATGTGACTTCCCCTCGCTGCCTTACCAGAGACTGCTCTCCTTTTGGGAGAAATGGAATAGATCGTTCCCGGTACAGTTTTCGAAAGTCATAGCTACTCTTGGGTGTATGAAATTAACTTTTTGTCTTTTTTTTTTCCTAAGTATGATGACCTCATATGTCGTCGTGTGTCATATGGCAAATGTCATCATTTGGAGAAATGAAAGAGCCATCTTATGATTCGTTTTGACTGAAGAAAGACAAGCTCACCATGCAAATACTCGCCTAACACCTATCCAAACAATATTTAATAAATGTTTTATTTATTTTGGAATATTTTATTGCCCCTTTGGCTATAAACTCCCTAGACAGAGGAACTTTGCATCTATTATTCTCAACACTAGAAGCACAATAAACATTTGTTGAACGAGGTAGTGAACTGCCAAGCAACAGAATGAGATTAAATTTAGAGGCTTGGGGAAAATGCCTGGTGAGGTCACTAAACTTCCCCCACCCACCCCCAAAGAAAATAATAATTAACTGGAAATCCTATCCTCTTCTTCACAAAACACAGATGAATCCTAGAGAGGAGAAACTTGCCAGTTTTGATAAAGAGTGCTTCCCTTTGCTTAAATCCTGACATAGCTAGTATTGTTGAGTACTTAAGCCCTTGAAGCTACGAGGCAATCCTAGCACCATGTCTGAAACATTACAGTAGTTTTTGTCTGAGTTGCTTTACCCTATAGCTCAAAACATCTATGCAGAATAGGTTTATCAAAAGCATAGATATTAGCTTTTCAACACCTAGCATCCCATAGCAGAAAAATACTTAGTGACCTCAATTCTTAATTTCTAGCAAATCTTGCCTTGTCTTCAAAACAAAGCTTTCATATGGAAGATGGCTTCCCTTTGTCTTGAGACTTAAATGTCACAAATGTTCCTGAATCTACAACCGTTAAAGCAAGACACCAAGAGTATGGGACACACTATATCAGGGTAATTAGGAATGACCCAAATTTATTACCCTAAGTTTTGGAATGGAGACTCAAGCGACGGTAAACTTACTAGACCGATGTCTCAGTATAACAAAGGAGTTATACTGAGATGTCTGGGAGCTTTGATGTTAATAAAACTGAATACCAGCCCTGTCCTTTCTGCTACTTTTTTTTTTTTTTCCGAGACAGGGTTTCTCTGTGTAGCCCTGGCTGTCCTGGAACTCACTCTGTAGACCAGGCTAGCCTTGAACTCAGAAATCCGCCTGCCTCTGCCTCCCAGGTGCTGGGATTAAAGGCGTGCGCCACCACTGCTACTTTTCATCTCCGTTCAACATTTGTTCTCCGCCCTGCTGGTTCATTAGGTCGGAATCCCAAGGGTCTGTGGAAGTTAACAATGTCAATGTGACTGGATGTAAACATCACTTAGGAGACGAGCGTCTAGACAAGCCTGTCTGGGTTATCAAAGGTTTGTCTAAAGGATATGAGAAGACACGCCTTAACGCAGGGTGGGACCATCCAATGGCCTAGCATACTAGACTGGGTACAAAACGGAAAGTGGACAAAGAACAAGGCATTCAGCCTTTCTGCCCCCTGACCGTGGTTGCACATGATCAGCCGCCTCAGTTTCTTGCTTCATTCCTTGATGGCCATGAATTTTGGCCTCAGACTGTAAGCCAAAATAAACCCTTCCTTGACTTCCTATGGTCAGACATGTTGCTTCAGCACTGTGTAAAGTAATAAAACAGTATCTACTGGTCCTACCTCAACTACCATGGACTTTTAGATAACAACTTATATTTTCACCTGGAACGTTGGTAAATGAAGGATTCTGAGCCTTCCTTTCTGTATCCACAGAATTCATCACAGATGACTGTCTTAGGGATTAAATGTCCGTGTGATACTCAGTGCCACGTCTGAACTGATACCCAATGTACAGTCAGTAAGTGTCAGTAATACAAAGTCGGACAGTGTGTGTGTGTGTGTGTGTGTGTGTGTGTGTGTGTGTGTGTTAGTTATACAGTTCCTGGGAATTCCATGTCACAACCATCAAAATACTGCTGCACAGACTGAAGTAGAATTATCCAGACTTTGCCCGAGATACTAATCATTATATATCTTGATCATTTCAATACTTTGGGTTTTGAATGAACTAGGAACTAAAGGTCTCCAGTCTCAAAGTTATATACCCAAGAGCAAATCTTGGGCGCTCAGAATCTCAATTTATTCTTCTAAAGTGTTAACAATATTCTCTCCCCTACTTGGTGAATAGCTAATATCTAAGAATTTTATGAGAATGGTGAATAATGCAACATCCAAGTGCAGTATATACATGATATTTACTGTCCCACATCAATAAACTATGGCAATCGTACCAATATGCAAATTTTTATTACACAAGAAGTTTTGAAAACATCTCATTTGGTCTATAAAACAAACAACAAAACCCTTCCTTTGAGGATGCTGAGGGCGTGACTTATCCTAGGGAACTGTAGGTTGTAATTCCCCTTGGTCTTGGTGTCTAAGCAGACAGGAACCTTGCTTCCTCAGGAGACCCTCCCCAGTCTCAGCCCTGCACTGCTCATTTGTGCCTTGTCAGTACATCTTACCCCAGCTTATAGACCGGCTGAGTTTTAACGTTTGGAGCTGTATCTTAATTGTACCCAAATACTTAACAGGGAATACAATCTCAAGCTTACTGGGCTCCATGGATTCTGAAATCTGACTGAGGGAGACATTTATGATCAGCTCTCCTACACAAACGGCATCAGCTTTCATTGAAAAGCTTTGTATAGAATTTTTAGAACCCAATATTCTAATCAAAGATGCCATTCATGCTTTTAACTCGTAGAAGAGTATTCTTTCTAGTCCTAGTACTAGAACGAGTTCTGTTTCTCCAGATCAATAGATTTACCTTTGATTTTGATTTATTCTTCTTACTGAAATAAAATTCTCAAAGATAAAAGCTATTTTAAAGTATACCAATGGCATTTAAGACACACTATTATGTAACTGTCATCTCTATCTAGTACCAAAATATTTTTATCACTCCTCATGTCCTTGCTCTACCTACAAGCAGCCATTGTCAATTTTTTTGTCTCTATGAATAAAGCTCTTCTGTATATTCCCGTAAGTAGAATCAGAAGTCATGTGATCAGAAGTCATGTGACCTCTTACCTGGCTCCCTTCACTCAGCATAATGGTTTTTTTGAAGATTTATTTATTATAAGTATACTGTAGCTGTCTTCAGACACTCCAGAAGAGGGAGTTAGATCTTGTTACAGATGGTTGTGAGCCACCATGTGGCTACTGGGATTTGAACTCAGGACCTTTGGAAGAGCAGTCAGTGCTCTTAACCACTAAGCCATCTCTCCAGCCCGGCATAAGGTTTTCAAGATTTATCCATGTTGTAACAAATCTTTGATTTATAATGGTATCCTTACATATATCTAATTTATATATAAATATTATAATATGGTTCTATAGACTGGCCACATTTTATTTATCTATTCATCCATTGACAAGCATTTTGGTTGTTTCTTACTTTTCATTTGCTTACTGTTCATAATGTCATCATAAACATTGATTTTTTTTTAAGGATCCATTTTCAAATCTTTGTGTGCTTCAGAATGGAATAACAGATCATGTGATAACTGTATATTGGAATTGTTGCAGAAATTTATGAATATGTTAATGAAAGAAGAAAGAAAGAAAGAAAGAAAGAAAGAAAGAAAGAAAGAAAGAAAGAAAGAAAGAAAGGGAGAAAGAAAGACATTAGCCTGTTATTGTCCCAACACCTAAAGCTTTTATGTAACAAACTGAACCTTGGATTCTTCATAACTAACTGCTATGCTTTGAAAATATCTGTTTCCACCAAAGTTTCTGTTGATGTTTAATTCCACAGTCTATTAGTGTAGGTTGTGAAGTACTGGTGAAGTACCGGGAGACGTAGATGTCATAAGACGTCATTCATTCATCTCCCATGAATATATTCATACCTTCTCTAGGGAATGAGTGCCCACTTTCAACAGGGCTGGAATAATTACCAAATTATTATAAAGTAACATTGCTTCTAGGCTCCAGGGCATGTGCTGGGTTTTGGCTGCTTCCCAGAATTCTACGGGAAGCATGGTTCTTGATGCCTTGGGGCTTGTTTTATGACCCTGGTTTTGGTGGGGATTTTATTACAGACACTCGTGGGGCTGACTGGAAGAAAATACATCATTTGGCAGTTTGGGGGCAGGAATGATTCTGAGGAAAGCATTGTTTTTACTTCATCCTGTCTGCTGGACCAAGTGAGGGCCGTGATTCAGTCCAAGAGGAATTTATGTAAACCGTTTAACGGATAGGGTAAACTAAGAATGGGGATGGTAAGGAGGAAAAGGATGATTGGGGAGGAGTCAGGATGGGAGGAGCCAGGAGCCTGTCCTGCAAAGGAGATCTGGTACTGAATGTTCTGAGCTAGGTCCCCAAGACTTTAGGTCCTATTTTGAATTGGTTTGGATTTGTTGTTGTAGAAGCGACATTGTTCCTGGTGAAGGGCACAGGTCTCTCCATTAGCGACAGGGATCTAGAGTTCTTCAGTTCAGAAGCCACAACAGCCAAAGAATCGAGTGTTTCCTGAAAGGGCCCGAGCTGATCTGAAATCTCTTTCTTTTCTGAGTATACACACACACACACACACACACACACACACACACACACACAAACACACCACTACCACCACCACCAACAACAACAACAAAACCTCTCAGTCCCAGTATTTGAGTTCTGATTCCTGAAAGAAGGCCTGGGGTGGAAAGAAGAGGGCAGAGCTGGATGGCACATTAGCCAGACAGAAGCTATTGGCATCAAACAAACACTAGTAAAGTGGGGGACGGGGAGGCACTGGGAGCAGACCAGGCAACTGAGTTAGGTTTGAATAGGGGAGAAAATAGGTATGGGGTGCATAAGTGGTCCCCAGCAATATTGAGGCAGAAGAAGACTCAGAAAGAGGAAAGGTAGTTAGTCCAGGGGGGCAGACAGTGCCAGAAGGGTATCCACTATTCCTGTGGCACCAAGGTGGTGATGGCAAGATTGTATTAGTCAGGTTGGGGCATGGACACAGGGAGGTGGGGGGTCTATGGACCCATAAAGGGGTCTTAGGGAGTCAGCTTATTCCAACTGCAAATGTTTCGAGGAACAAGTTTTACGAGGCTCTCCTGGAAGCTCAGAAGTGTGGCCTGGTTAGTGAAGCTCTCTCTCCATTTCAAGGGTCCCCGATATCTTTTTTTTTAAAGATTTATTTATTTATTATATGTCAGTACACTGTAGCTGTCTTCAGACACACCAGCAGAGGGCGTCAGATTTCATTATGGATGGTTGTGAGCCACCATGTGGTTGATTGCTGAGATTTGAGCTCAGGACCTTTGGAAGAATATTCAGTGCTCTTAACTGCTGAGCCATCTCGCCAGCCTGTCCCCCGATATCTTAACAGGTGAAGTGAAAGCCTACGGGGGGGGGGCAAGGTGTCCCCACCCTTCTCACCCACACTGAAGAGGAAGGAATCTGTAAGAGGGTGAAGGGGAAGACAAAGGCTTTTTGCAATCACCTTGTCTCTCAGTCTTGCTGCGTGCAGCCACTGGAAAGAAAGCCCAGAGACATAAAAGCGTAACCCACTCGCTTTCTGCGAGGTCAAAGAGGCGATACACTATTAGATCAATGTTATCTTTCCTCGCAACTCCTCCGAAAGAGCCTCAAGGATGCGTTTGCTAGTTTTCAATCTACAAAAGCTCCCGGTATTTATTTCTCTTTTTAAATTGCTCAACTTCTATTTAAATGCTAACACTTCTAAGGAGGAGGCCAGAATAAACACGCTGGAAATACAACATGGTATAAGGAAATGTTAGACAAAAATTCTTATCCTGGGTTAGCGTGAGAATTTGCCAAGGAAGTTTTGTCTTGAGGGCACCTGACTTACTTCTCTATATATAACTTGAACAGGTGAGGAGCAGCCAAGGGATTCAAGTAAACACACACATATGCTACAATTGGTATTTATATCCTACTGTAACTATGCGAGTGAATCTCCTCAATCATATGCAAAAAGTTCCAGAGAACATTTCACTTTAAAGCACGGCAGATGAGGGTCTCAGCGCTAGATGTGGATTCTTTTTCTGGTCCAACAGTTCATTGAGGTCATATTTTACATCATCGCCTCACAGTCTACAAAAAAATCCCTTCTTATGTCATTTTGTCCTTACACCCACTCTGAGGAAAATATTAACATGACAGACAGTGTGAGAGACTGAAACTTGGGAAATCTGTCCTTTGTCCTTTGTGAAGCAAATGGAGACTGAAATCCAAAACTACCTTCTGGAGTGTCAGGCCCTGAGCTGATTGACTCCAGCCCACCACAGCCTGTCAGATGGTGCAGAATGAGTTCTTGAGGCGTTTGCTTTTGGTTACTTCATCTACATAATGTGGTGAACAGTGGTTTAAGCAGCAAGATGCCTTCAAGACCCAAAGCATTTGAAGGCACCTTCTTAACCACTTAGTACTGTGGATCTTCACGCCCACACTTGTCTGTGACCCCCAACCTCTGCGTGGCTTTTTGAAAGTTTCACCCTTCCTGTCTCTAACTTATTGTCTATAACAGAAGATAATAATACAGCTGTGTTGATCACGCAAACATTACAAAATGGCCTTAAGAAGATTTTCAGGTGGCCTGCAAAGAAGAGTTTTGGGTCTCCTATAGCACTGGGAATAGAGAAGGATCCTGGCGAATTGAATATGAAGTTTAAGAAATTTTCTGCAAGAGGCTCAGGATTCTCTAGGTGTTTGGTTTCATTAAGCAGCAAGTGTTTTAATGACCATGCTTTCCTGTCTCACATCATACGGGCAGTGGTACAAACATAGCTACACTTCTTTTTAAACTTTGGTGTACATCTCCTTCAATATTTCTCTGTGGGTGTCTGTATTTCTGTCTCTCTGTTTCTTTGTGTCTGTCTGTCTGTCTCCCCCACCCCCACTCCCGTGTGTGTGTGTGTGTGTGTGTGTGTGTGTGTGTGTGTGTGTTGTGTGTAGATCAGAGATCAACTTCAGATATTGTTTCTCAGGAGCATTATGGGTGCTTGAATAAGATGTCAGACATATTCTTGGGCATTTGAATACCTGGTCTCCAGTTGGTGGCAGCATTTAGAAGACTTAGAAGGTATGACCTTGCTAGAAGAAGTAGGTCACTGGAGCAGGTTTTGAGCTTAAAGCCGTGGTGCCATATGGAGTTTGCTCTCTCTGTTTCTCGTTTCCAGTTTGAGTTGTAAACCCTCAGCTGGATCCTACAGTCGCCTTGCCTGCTGGCTTCCACACTCCCCCACTGTGAGGGTGGTGAACATTTAACCCTCTGGAAGCATAAGTCCCAAACAAACCCTTTTTCCGACTCACTCACCTACTGGCTAGGCTAGCTCTCCAGTGAGCCCTAAAGATCTTGTGTTTGCGCTATCCCTGCATCATTACTCCTAGCCTGTATGGGGATCCTGGGATTCGAACTCAGGTCTTCACGCTTGTGCAACAGGCACCTTACCAAGGGACCTATCTCCCCACTGCCTCCTTCGATGTTTACCTTTTCCAAATATTTATTTTGATTTCATTTATGTGTATATGTATGTGGCTGAGGTCTGTATGTGCGCGTGCGGTGTGCACATGCATGAGTAGGTGCCTATGGGAGCCATCAGGAGGACACGGGACTGCCTGCAGCTGGAGTGACGGGTGGTCGTGTCACTAGAAATGGGTGCTAAGAAGCACACTCGGGTCCTTCGGAAGAGAGCTACCCCTGTTCATTAACAGTGAGCCATCCCTCCAGCCACACTGCGATGCTTCTTCTATGTCTTTCCTAGAAACTTAAGTATAGATAGAGAGAAAGCTACCATTGGTTTTTGCTGATGGAATAGAACACTTTTTCACCGCTGAAGTCTAACCTTTGCAACAAAGTTACCTTTGAATAGACACCGGAAGAGAGAGGGTTATAAACAAATAAGGTGGGTGTTAAGGAGAGTGGGAATGGCAGAAATAGGCCGAGGTGATGGTGCTGGGGACGAAAGTCAGAAAGACTGGCACTGATTCATTTGTTTTGCGTCCTGTAGGGTTTAGGTTTCAGGAAGGCAAAAGAGGAACAAAGAAACAAGTTGGCAAGCAACCTCAGCAGTTGTTGAAAAGATGGTGAAAAGGGTTCTGAATTAGAGTGGTGGGAGTGGGAAGGAGGGAGAGCCATTGGGACTATAGATACGTTTTTATCTCATCGTACTTTTTTTTTTTATATATACTGGATCTAACTACATAGTATAGGCTGGTCTCAAACTCACAATCCTCCTGCCTCTGCCTCATGAGTGGTGGGATTGCAACTATGGGCCACCACTCCTGGCTGTACTTTCAGTGTACTTTGGTTTGTTTGTTTTTTTTAACTGATGACATAAAATCATTAAAAAAGTTCCTGTATTTACAGGATACCGTTTGATGTTTCAATACATGCATACATAGTGTAACGCTTACTTCAAGTTGTCCATATCTATTTCCTCAAACATTTATGCTTTCTTGGTTTTTTGTTTGTTTGGTTGGGTTTGGGGTTTTTGTTTTGTTTGTTTTGTTTTGTTTTTTTGAGACAGGGTTTCTCTGTGTAGCCCTGACTGTCCTGGAACTCACTCTGTAGACCAGGCTGGCCTCGAACTCAGAAATCTGCCTGCCTCTGCCTCCCAAGTGCTGGGATTAAAGGCGTGCACCACCACTGCCCTGACATTCATACTTTCTTAATAGTGAAAGCATTCAAAGTCCTTGATGTGTACAGGACATACTTGCTATCCAGAGTCCCCTGACCCTTCTGTGCAGGAGCACACCGGAACTCACTACAGTGTACTGTACAGGACATACTTGCTATCCAGAGTCCCCTGACCCTTCTGTGCAGGAGCACACCGGAACTCACTACAGTGCCTACTGTTGCCTCTTACGGCTACACCGTTCCAGTGAAAACCAGATGCTAACTGCTCAGGTGTAGCGACCCACTACAGTGAGCCTCCTGAGGAGTCAAGAGATGCCTTTGGATATGTAAGTTTGTGGTTACCAAATAAGAGAGACTCTGGAAGCAGCTGTTTACTGAACCTAGAACCTGAGGTGGAATTGCAAGGACGGAAGCTGGAAGGGAAAGGGTGGGACCTGAGTTTCAGGGTCACAAAGTATCATTTTAAAGGTGTGTAGATTATGTGATTAGAAAAGAGAAAACGGGCAGGGGGTGGTGAGGGCGCTTGCCTTTGATCCCAGCACTAGGGAGGCAGAGGCAGGTTAGTTCAAGGGCCAGCCTGGTCTACAGAGCAAGTTATAGAATAGCGAGAGCTACACAGAAAAACCCTGTATAGAAAAATTTAAAAGGAGAGAGAAAAGAAAGAAAGAAAGAAAGAAAGAAAGAAAGAAAGAAAGAAAGAAAGAAAGGAAAGAAAGAAGGAAAGGAGAGAAGGAATAATCTTTGCTGTAGTTCAATTCTTAGAGATGGACAAATCAGGAAAGAGCCTACAGGTGAGGGTGACTGACAGCTGGCTGGTCCTGAGGCAGAAACCTCAAGACAGATGTTGAAAGCCGCTGAGTTGGGAAAGCTCTCCTCAACCATGTTCTCATCATGTGGATGCCGGACTCTCTCCACCGAAGTCTTAGGGCCATAACTCCCCAAACATTAAATAAGTCAAGTACATGTCTGTTAATTAAGAAGTAATGAGCTGTATTTAAGGCAGCAGAAAAACAGCTCAGCGGATAAAGGTGTTTTCTGAGTATGTCGTAGGTTTCTGTTGTTTGATAAAACACCAAGACCATAAACAAGCTGGGGAAGAAAGGGTTTATTTAGCTTACACTTCAACATCACAGTCCATCATGAAAGGCAGTCAGGGCAGGAACTGGAGTCAGGGACTAAAACAAGGTCTTGGAGGAATGCTACCCACTGGTTTGCTCTTTAAGGCTTGCTCAGCCTGCTTTCTTACACATTCTAGGGCCAGGGATGGCCCCTCCCACACACCAATCACTAATTAACAAAATGCCCCACAGGTCTACCTACATGCCAATCTAATGGAGGCCAATCTCAACTCCAGCTCCCTCTTTCCACAAGGAAGTTCCCCAGGTGTCAAGTTGACAAAACATGAGCCAGCCCACTGTGTAAGCCTGCCACTCTGAATTTGACCCCAGAACCCAGGAAGAAGTAGGAAAATTCCATGAAGTTGTCCTCTGTCTTCAACATGACACACTGTGATGGTTTATATATGCTTGGCCCAGGCAGTGGCACTATTAGAAAGTGTGGCCCTGTTAGAGTAGGTGTGGCCTCGTTGGAATAGGTGTGGGCTTTAAGACCCTCATCCTAGCTGCCTGGAAGTCAGTCTTCTCCTAGAAACCTTCAGATGAAGATGTAGAACTCTCAGATCCTCCTGTACCATGCCTGCCTGGATGCTGCCATGCTCCTGCCTTGATGATAATGGACTGAACCTCTGAGCCTGTAAGCCAGCCCCCCACTTACATGTTGTCCTTTATAAGAGTTGCCTTGGTCATGAGTAAAACCCTAATGTGGAGAACTTTTGGGAGCTGCCTCTAGAAACTTGGCACAAATTTGACATTGGGCCAGGACAAGGAAATAAGTTTCAGGCGGGAATCTGATAATGGACCAGGATGTGGAAGTAAGCTCAGGCAGGAATCTGACTTTGGGTTAGAACAAAGAAGTAGGCTTCTGGCAAGATTTTGACTTTGGGCTAGGATAGGGAAGTAACCTCAGATAAGCCCTTAGAAAGAGTGACATCATTTATTGCCTTGCTAGTTCCTTGACTATTTGTGTTTATTGCCTTGCTTATTCCTTAACCTAGAATTGACCTTATTATGTGCATGTACTTAAAATGGTATAAACAGATTGGGAAAAAATAAACACGCCTCAGCCTCAGAACTGGCTGGGCTCATACTACAGTGTTGTCTAATTGTCTTTTTTTCTTTTTAATCCTCACTCCTGCGCTAGAGAACCTGTTGACTGACTGAGCTGGCTTGGTCACTCTAACTAAGACACATACCCAATACTCACATACATATACTTACAGCGGTGAGTTTTTGCTACACTGCTTTGGTTCCTGGAGAATTGCACAAGTGCACCACTCAGGAGCTACCTTTGAATCCTTGAATGAAAGACACACAACACATTAGCTTTTTTAAAAAAAGGCCTTGGCTACCTCAAAGGCTGGGCATTCCTAAACCTTCCCCTGCTACCCCAGACACAATTGGGGAAGTGGCCAGTGCCCACCCACCCAAAATCTCCCATGGTTCATTGGTTCTCTCTCCTGCAGGTCTCCTCCCATCTCTCGCCACTTCCTGAAGATCCTGAATCTCCTTCCCCCTGCACCCTTGCCCACACAACTCTAAGGGTCCCACCCCATCTCAGCCATTGGCCGTTGGCATCTTTATTGATCAATCAAAAACCAATTGGGGAAAAGGACCTTTAGCATTTGAGCGCACAGATTCCCAAATGAGTCAAAGCATTAGAACCAATCTCCAACATATACTGCTACTAATAATAAAGAAATAAACTTTAAAAACATGTAATCAATGACTTAAAATAGCAGGGCTCTGACTATATCTAATTGTCTTGTATACTTAAGCATGCTTTCATGAAAAATAAGCTGCTACAAAATAAACGTGAATTGATGTCCCACCTGCAGTCCCTTCCGCCACCACCTCTCTTTAAAAAACAAACATTTATTTATTTATTATATCTAAGTACACTGTAGCTGTCTTTAGACTTTCCGGAAGAGGGCATTGGAGCTCATTACAGATGGTTGTGAGCCACCATGTGGTTGCTGGAATTTGAACTCACGGCCTTCAGAAGAGCAGTCTGTGCTCTTAACCACTGAGCCATCTCTCCAGCCCCTCTGCCACCACTTCTTAGCATTTTGATTCTTTCTGCATAAAAGTTCAAATGATGCAATTTTTCCCCCTAAGGAAAAAATGATCACAACTGTCTGCACGTTTTAAATATCACAGGGAAAGGTTAACCATGTTCATTTCAAAGAGATTCATTATTGTTATTAAAGTCTTTAACTCAGTCTTGCGGTAGAGATCTGAGCTACAAAATTAATATTCAGTAAGTAGAATATTCTTTCTAGTGTTAGCTCATGGTTGTTGGAATTGTTTAAGATGAACCCTGTTAGTGTCAGTGGAGTGTATCAGGATTCCTAGGGCCAGCGCCTCTGCCTCTCTTTGAAATGCAGCACGAATATCTCAGCTAATTTAAAAGCCAGCAGAAGTGTGGCCCAATGACGACAGACATGTAAATAAGGTGCACATCACTCCTGTGTGGATAAGATTAATTTATTGTATGTAAGTACACTGTAACTGTCTTCAGACACCAGAAGAGGGTATCAGATCTCTTTACCAGATGGTTGTGAGCCACCATGTGGGTGCTGGGATTTGAACTCATGACTTTTGGAAGAGCAATCAGTACTCTTACTCACTGAGCCATCTTTCCAGCCCCAGCAATTTCTTTTAAATTCTAAGAGCTAAGAGGCATCTTAGTATGTCAGTAAGTCCTGGCACTTTGTGGTTTGGAAAATGAAGCCTGTCCGATTATACCATCTGTCTAATATCAGGTGACTAACGATTGAGACTAAAATCCTGGTATACCTACTTGTGCTTCAGTCCTCAATACTGTGAAGATTTGCTCTAAGCAACAAGGACACAGGGTGATTGGGGACAAACAGACCTCTCAGGCTCCCTGGCCATCCAGCCTAGCCTACTTAGAGAGTTCAGGCCAGCGAGAAACCATCTCTCAAAAAAGTATTTATTTATTTTAATTTATTTTATGTATAATAATTTACAATAATTTATATTTATAATAATTTATTTATTTTAATTAATTAACTTATTGATCAATTCATTTTAATTAATTAATTAATTAATTATTTTTAAAGGAAGGCAAGGGAAAAGGAATGGATAATGTCAGTAGGATGACACCCAAGGTTGTACTCTGACTTCTACACACACAAAATGGGTACCAGCACCAGCACATACAGCTGTGTATACCTGCTTACACACATACACAGTAGCGGATTAAGAGAAGCTAGTCTAGTTGTGATTCAATTTTGAGTCTCTGCGTCTCTTGCTTTATGCCACTGGTCCCTTTTAGAACTTCCATCATCCCGCTGAAGTTTAAAACCATGCTGTTGGATAATAACACTTGCGAGTCATGGTCAGCCGGCACAGAAGATGAAATCGAGATGTTGAGTTTAGTTTCCATTAATTAATGAGCTCACAGAAGGAGCCGGTGAGACATTGCTCAGCTCTTCTAAACCTATTTATCTGTTCTTCCTATAATTAGTCATATTAGGAAAATATGTTAAAATGGTACAAGGAAATAACCTCAGCTAAAAAACGCAATAAAGGCTTTTATGATACACATCAGTTGAAAAGGTTAGAGTGGTTTCGGTGGGAACCAGGACTAAAAACCGAGTGGGAGCAGCCGGAAGTGTTGCCATAGTAGCAAAACTGGGCAATTAGAGACATTGATGCAAATTTCTTTGAACAAAAAAATAATCAGATTCTATGAAACAAGATCATTTTGGGTCTATCCTTATATAGTTTGAAAACACCAACTGCCTAAAAAGCAAAAGGAGCAATCCAAATTAATATCAGCTTCCGAGTAAAGACGTGATGATTTTCTCATGGAAATATCACAGTACAATATTGCCACATGTTGCCAAAAAAGCAAATGGAGGCCAAAGCAGGGGTGCGTGGAAGGTTTGGGGAGAAACTGTCGCATTGCGTGGGGTTCGATGCCACCTCAAGAACACTGAAAGTAGAAGCTGTGCAGGAGCACAGAGTAGAAATCTGCAGGCTAGAGCCCCAGAAGAACTTCCGTAGGACAGGAGTATTAATGAAAAAAAAATAAGAAGGTTCTAAGTCACTCAACAAAACATTGGCTGGGTGTCTTCTACATAACACAGTGAGAACAGTCTTCCAGGGACTGTGAAGATGCTGGACGGGATCTGGGTGGGTTGGGAGCCATTGTGAAGGTTATAGATAGAGAGAGAAGCAGCCATGCATCGAAACACGTTTCCAAGACATCAATCAGGGCGGCACTTGCCCTGGGAATAAGCCAGAGAGAGTAGACACGATGGAAGCATGCAGGACCAGGGAAGGTTACCGCAAGAATCCAGGTGGAGAGGGGAGAACTGCTTACACGTCAGTGACAGCAGCCGAGGAAAAGAAAAGCCCCTGCGTCTGAGAAGTAATTAGAACTTGGAATGTGTTCATAGAGTTAAAAAGATGTAACGTATACCAGGCGTACACCTTTAATCTCAGCACTCTGGGATCAGAGGCAGGTGGATCTCTGTTCAAGGCCATCGTTGTCCACATACTGAGTTACCAGATAGCCCAGGCTACATAGTAAGATCTTGTGTGGATGTGTGTGTGTGTGTGTGTGTGTGTGTGTGTGTATCTGTGGTTCAGAGGATAGCTCCAGGACCCCCAAGTTGAGTAAGAAGAGGGAACAAGCATGGAAGGGAAGAATTCACCTCGTTAAATTTTTCAGTGACAGAATAAGAAAGTTTCTATCCTGTAAATCAGGTGGGCAGCACTGGAATATATTCCTTCTTCTCTCCTCTCTCTCTCCCTCCCCTCCCCTCCCCTCCCCTCCTCTCCCCTCCTCTCCTCTCCTCTCCCCTCCCCTCCCCTCCCCTCCTCTCCTCTCCTCTCCCCTCCCCTCCTCTCCTCTTCCCTCCCCTCCTCTCCTCTTCCCTCCCCTCCTCTCCTCTCCCCTCCCCTCCCCTCCTCTTTTTTTCCTCTCCTGCCCCATTCCCTCCCCTCCCCTCCCCTCTCTGTCACAACATTTGACTCCCTGACACAGGAGAAAATATTTTTAAGTGTTAGAAACATAGAATTTGAAAAATGCCTGTGAATTTAGCAATATACGTTGCAAAGCATAAAACTGCCATTACATCATGACAATGGTATAATAACAAGACCTGTCGCTAACTAGAAAGGGACAGCAGACTAACAAAGCTCAAACCTGAGGAGTCCCTTGACCTTCACGCTGGCAGACTTCGTTCAGCTAAAGTGAGTCCTGCCCATCAAAACCAATAAAATGCATCGCGTACATTTCTTGATCTTTTTAATCCTGGAACTTAATCTTGAGAAAACCTGCTATAAATTGAAGGGATAATTGGACGTCTCAATACAGAAGTCTTACATGTTCTGATTATGGGACAATTGCTGTAGTTCTGCTTAAAAAAATCAACTTGTGTTACCTTGGTGACTGTTTATCTCAGAATGTAGCCATCCATCCAATCTCAGTCTGAATGCAGTCATTGTTAACCGGATCAGTCTGAGAAATGTGTAGGACTTTAAGGAGACAGGGCTTAGGATATATCTGTTTTCTTGTTTTGAGAGAGGATTAACTGTAGGAGAAGACACGTCCAAAACAAGGGCCACCCACGCCCTTCCATGGGATGGAGTCCTGACTAAATAAAAAAGTATAAATTAAGGAAAAATGAATAGACAAAAGGAAGAAGCTAAAGAACAGCACTGCCCTTCTCTCTGAGTCCTCATCCTGAGATGCGAGAAGTCTTAGCCACAGACCCCTAAACACCATCATGTCTTCCCTGTCTTAACGCACCGTACCATAAAACTGTGCGCTTATATAGGAAGCCTCTCCTTGGAGCTGCTGGGTCACAGTGTAACAGAATCATGGCTAACACAGTGAACAGCTGGCCAAGCCTAGGTCTTGTGTCTTGTCTTAAGAGATTTCCCAATGGGAGAAACTCCCATAGGTCCTCTCCAGGGAAAGCCCTGTATGATAGAAGTGATGTCATTTCCTAAGGGAAAACTGCGGTGTTCTGTGAGATACCAGATGTACTTTGAAATGAGTAGCAAGAGACAAAGTGCTTAAAGCATGGAGAAGTGTTTTTTTTTAAAGATTTATTTATTTATGTATAATAAGTACACTGAAGCTATGCAGATGGTTGTGAGCCATCACGTGATTGCTGGGAATCGAATTCAGGATCTCTGCTTACTCCAGTCCAAAGATTTATTTATTATATGTAAGTACACTGTAGCTGTCTTCAGACACACCAGAAGAGGGCATCAGATCTCATTGTGAGGTGGTTGTGAGCCACCATGTGGTTGCTGGGAATTGAACACAGGACCTTTGGAAGAGGGCAGTCTGTGCTCTTAACCACTGAGCCATCTCTCCAGCTCTGGAAAAGTGTTTTATATTGGACATAAATACACTTTCTGATGGAAGTGTATTTCAGTTCAATCATTTTTAACCAAAGTGACCACTTGTCTTTATCTCTGCTGATACTTCACTACCCAGACTCTTGTTAATTATCTGTCCTGATCACTTGTATTAGCCAGGGTTTAATAATAGAAATAGAATCTGAACTATTTTAAAGAGATTTAATATCAAGGATTAGCCAAGCATGGTGGCACACACCTTTAATCCCAGCACTCTGGAGGCAGAAACAGATGGATCTCTCTGAGTTCGAGGCCATCCTGGTCTACATAGAGTTCCAGGCCAGCCAGGGACATAATGAGACCCTGCCTTAAAAACATAAACAAACAAACAAACAAATAAATTTAAAAAGTAGGTCATTGCAAAAGTCACAGGAAAACGCCAGGAGACTGGGCGATAAGCTGAGATTCCGGAATAATTCATACACCACGCATTCTGCAGAACTGTCTCCCGCTGCAATTAGGTAGGTAGGAAATGAAGAATTTAGTCTCTTTTCTTTCTAATTAATTTATTTATTTACTACTTTACAGCCAAGAATCTACTCTTGGAACTATTTAAGTTAAAAACAGAATGAAGTCAGCAAACTGCTGGAGCTGTAATACAGGGCGTGTGAGCCTGCCTCTGCTACCACTGCGGAGCCTTCTTAGCAACCAGGAAACTAGGGACTCCGTGTTAGAGAGACCGCCACATGTCTACACTACCCCTGCACTCCATGAACCTAGGGACTCTGTGTTAGAGAGACCGCCACATGTCTACACTACCCCTGCCCTCCATGAACCTAGAGACTCCGTGTTAGGGAGACTGCCACATGTCTACACTACACCTGCCCTCCATGAACCTTGGGACTCTGTGTTAGAGAGACCGCCACATGCCCACACTACACCTGTCCTTGGTAGACAGCAAGGAGGAGGAGGACGAGGGCAGCAGCATCCTAAACCTGTAAAGGCCCATCTAATTGGTGGTAACCAATCCAATATAGAACTGTGGTTTCAAAAAAGTCTGGAGAATTTGGGATTTAGCTTTCTACCTGCTTGACTCTGGAAAGCCACACTAGAAAGAAATGGAAATAAATGTCGAATGTTATATTCTGCGCATCATGCTCATGAGTAGTGGAAATCCTAGTTAGTATATTAAAGCAAAGAAAGTATACAGGAGGGCATGGGTAATAAAGAAATAGTGGGCACATTAAAGCAGACTATAATGATGCAGGTGTGTGAAAATGGTATAGTGAGCTGGATTGCTTGGTATACCAAAATATTTAGTTTTGAAAGGAACAATAGGATTTGGTACAAGTCATTGAGAACCCACAACACCAAAAAATATTGCAAGTGCTAAGTAAACCCGGGAAGGCCAAAGATATAGGGTCAATTCAAAATTAGTTTTCTCCATATAAGCAATAACTGCTTTGAGAAATTATATTTAATGTCAATCAATCTTAATTTAAAACACCATTTGTAATATAATTAGAAAACATGAGACACTAAGGACAGATTTTATAGAATTTGCATAATGTATGCACATTTAATATCTCAAGGTAAGGCTAGTGAGATATGGTTAGCAAGTAGGAGCACTTGCCACCAATTGAATCCAGACCTGAATTCAATACCCAGAAGCAATGTGGTAGAAAGAGATAGCCAAGGCCTGAAAGTTGCCCTCTGAGACCTACATATACTCTGAGACACAGGATCCTACACACCCACCTCCCCCCACACACACATGCACGCACTAAATAATAGCTTAAAAAAATAAAACTGTGAAGTCTTCTTGAGAGAACAAAGACCTAACTAAATTAAGAGTTTCATACTCACAAATTGCAAGCCATCAATAGTATTAAAATGTCTACCTTCCCAAACCAGCCTTTGAGGCCAATGCTGTCCTAACCAAAACTCACAGTCAGATTTCTAAAATGAGTATTTATAATCTGAATCTAAATTCACAAAGAACTTAAAAGTCGTATACTGCTCAAAATATTGCTGTCAGGGGGAGGGGTTAAACCCTGTGGTGATCTGAGTGAGATATCCTTATAAGTATTGGACATTTGACTATCCAGTCCCTAGTTGGTGTCTGCTTGGGGAGAGTTAGTTGGTATCTCCCATGCTACTTGGGGGTGGGCTTTGAGGTTTCAAAAGACTTGCCAGCCTGGTGTGATGTCACACACTTTAACCCCAGCACTCAGGAGGCAGAGACAGGAGGATCCCTATGAGTTTGAGGTCAGCCTCATATATCTACTGCAATGATTCTCTGTATCCCTTGGGTTTGGGTGTTTTGTTTTGGTTATTTTACAAATTATAGGTAGGATAAAATTTTCATTTTAAGGGATAATTTGGAAATAGTCATAATTTTGAACAGGGAGGAAATATATGGGATGAATTCTTTTTTTTTTCTTCTCTGTGTAGCCCTGGCTGTCCTGGAACTCACTCTATAGACCAGGCTCATCTTGAACTCAGAAATCCACCTGCCTCTGCCTCCCAGGTGCTGGGATTAAGGTCTGTGCCACCACTACCCGACCTAAATTTATTCTTAAAAAAAGCATTGTATGGCCATAATCTTACATTGGTAGAGATCTTTATAATTGATGTAAAATTGAAGTTACAATTTCCTACATTGGTACAGCATTTATATATTGATACAGATTTAAGGTTTTCTTTTTCTTTTTCTTTTTTTTTTTTGAGACAGGGTTTCTCTGTATAGCCCTGGCTGTCCTGGACCTCACTGTGTAGACCAGGCTGGCCTCGAACTCAGAAATCCTCTGCCTCCCAAGTGCTGGGATTAAAGGCGTGCGCCACCACCGCCCGGCCAGATTTAAGGTTTTCATTGGTACCTTCTACAAATGCTACCATGAATTGTTTAGGATGATTAAGTTAACACAAGTTAAGGGCCACATAGTAAACTCACAGTCATCTTAGATTCTGATTTAGTTATAATAAAGTATTTTCGATATTATCAGATAGAAAGAGCTAAGAGAGGGATCTGGAGAGATGGCTCAGCGGT